>JARYHS010013630.1:194239611-194380558 GCA_031002005.1 Vandiemenella viatica | reverse complement strand
AGGTCAGATATAGGTGTGTGGAGGAAAGGGGAAAGATGGGCGTGCAGGGAAAATTGCCATCGGAGCGTGCGCTCCATTACAATTTTAATAAAATTAAATTAACCATGATAACTTTGTGTCTTACTCGCTTACAGATGTTCGGATCCAACCGGAAGTACGAAGAAAATGTTGTTGCCCTCATTTGTTCATGTCGGAAGTTACAACTTTTCGTAATAGCGGATAACTCATTTGAATTCCTGGAAGAAAATAGCTTTTAAATATTCTGTAGCGGTTCACGTATTTGCTGCTAGGAAAATTCATTAGTAAAAGAATATTACGAGGAACTTGACAGGTCAAAACGTGAAGGATTATATCACAGATGATTTTGCTCTACTTACATATACCATTCAAATCGAGCATGGTGATTTGGTACGTACTATACGAGTGGAAATATGTCATTAAATTACCGGTTCGTAAAAGAGGCCTGACCGCTTAACTTGATTTCAGTGGTAGACAATAACAGTTTGCTGTATGCAAGGTATTTCAGATCAGATTAAAGGAGGCGAAGTTTACAGTGTAGCACTAAATCTCTCCAAGGCATATGGCGGTGAGTCTGTAGGATGGTGTTGGGGTAAGTTTGGAAAAGCGTGGATGTGCTGTATCAGGTGGTAGAAGTTAGTGAGGGAAGCTAGTGTGTTGTGATAAATGCTTTTGATTATGTTAATGAATTATTCTGTTGTCTGCATATAGTCAGGAATTAGGTTTTAGATATGTTTTATGGCGTGAAGCGAAAAGGGATTGCGAACAGAGATCGAAACATAATATCTAGTATGTTTAGTCAATAAGAAATAACGGCAAATGCTAAAGACTGCTTATTGGTTAAGCTTACAGCATAATTGGAGTTTTGCGTGATTGGTGGGAAAACTGTATTTTTTTACAGCCTAAAATTAAATAATTTGGCATATCATATCATTTCGTTATAAACTCAGGCCGGCAAGGCTCATTGAGAAAGTTGTGGGAAGAGGTTTCATAGTCCTGCATCTATTAGGGAGGATGAAATGGAGAACTGCGGTACAAAACTGGCTTTCGCTTCATTACAGTAGAATAGTATGAGATCCATGATTACTCGTATATCAAAGAAGTTGGGCGGGAGGGGAAGCTAGATCTGTGAAAATTACCGCAGAACAGTAGTAACTGGGAGACAATAGGAAGATGGAGAACTGGGAATGTAATGCCTGGATGGATACTGAGAAAGAGATAACAATAACCACAAATCAGAATTTGATTTCAGGTAAAGGGCGGAAAGTTTTCACTTTCTGGTAAGGAAGTGGGCGACTAGGGCCTGCTGACAAATTTACCTAACACGGAGAAATAACAAAAAGAAGTTTGATGCATAAGTAAGCATATAGGAAAATTGACAGTGGTGCATAAGCTCCGACGAATAATAATAATAATAATAATTGCATGGGTGACTCTTATCGAACTGTTTATCCGTGCTTTGATACTTTGGTTATCAACACTGCTATTTATGAACGCGGTGTTTTTTTACGTTATAATGCAGGAACCCATGCGTTTCGCCTCTAAAATTTGCGGAGTTAGCGTTCTCGACATTGATTTTCAGATAAGCGTTACAGACGTGTGAACGCACTATTTTTTTTTTTTTTTCTTTTGATACCCCCTGCGGTGAAGTGATTTTTAAAACGTTTCGTGAGCGAAGGATATTCGAGCACTAAAGTTGTTTAGTCTGCTACCAAAAAAAAAAAAAAAAAAACACACACACACACACTTTGACCTTCGTAGAGAACTGTTAACTACTGCTGCCCGATTTTCTGTATTCGTGAGGGCACGGCTGAATTACAGCGGTTGCATTTTAATGATGGCTGTGCTCCAAGTGCAGAGGAGTGCAAAGTAGTTATAACAAGGGGTTTCCCGTTTCGCAATGAAGAGGTAATTTAACAGACTGCTTATGGATGGAGAGCTGCCCAGAAACACTGCGTCGCTGTTTAAATTTCTAGCGACGAGCAGTAAAATCTTCATCGGTGACAATGGTGAAGAGACGTCTGTTTGATTAGATCCATCGCATTTGTCCTATGGACAAAAAATTTGTTGGGCTTTAATTCTTTTCCATAGTTCATCATCTTCGTATTGGTGTGTCGAAATTTCAATTTATTTTCTCCACGTTTTGGGTTTTTTTCTGTTCCAGCATGAATCTTGTTCTGAAAATAAGTCAACGGATTTATCTGAACTATATAATTTTTCTGAAGTTAGGTTTTTATCTCTTATACGTAAATGTTTGTCTAGAAAGCTTTGGGGGCGTCCATTAATTACGTGAGGTGAAATGGGGTGGAGGGTTTAGTGAAATCTGACGAAACCTCACCAAGGGGGAGGGGGGGGGGGGTCAACGGAAATCTCATGCGAGGTTTTGAAATTCTTATAGAGCTAAAAAGAAAAGTCTACAAATGACGCGAAAATCGATTTTAGGAGGGCAAAAATCGGGGGGTTAACCGCCCTTGGGAGCATGAGGCCTAAAAAAAAGTCTCAAAAAGTTGCGAGGTCCATTCGTAGGGGGTGGTCTCCGTTAAAATCTGACGTCATTTTACAGGGGGAGGGGGGGGGGAGTTCGGAAAAACACTTCGCGTAATTAATGGGCACCCTCTTTCGAAAACTTCCCGGATGTACAATGGTAGAACTGTGATTTTACGGTAGGCGAAGAAAGGTATAAATAGTAATTTTATACTGAGTACGCACTTACTTGAACACACGATTTCAAATTTTGCAGTTACGTCGTTCTTTCGGTACAGCGATAGACTCTCTCATTGACGTCAATGGATTACTTGATATTAAAGACGTCACTTAGTCGCTCAGCAAAAACAAAAAGATTGCTTTAAGAAACTAAAATCATTGCAAATTGATTGTTTAGCCAGAAAATCATGGATATTCATAAATACCTTGGTGAAATCTAGCTTAGAAGGTGAAATATAGAAAAATTTTGCTTCGCAAGAAGTCTTTTAATTCAAGGAATAATTCCTGATAAGTTATAGCTTTCTCAACTATATACAACCTTAGTTCTTATGGTTTCGTTCCCTCTACAGTCTCTCCGCTCTGTCAGTCTGTCACAACTAGCAAAAAAAAAAAAAGTTTGAATTCAAATTTTCACAGATATTTCATTGACTAAATACCGAATATTGTGTGTAAATTTTTTTACAGTATTTTAGGGGGATTGCATAGAAATAAAGGGAGAAGGTTTTTTTGTACATCAGTGTCTGGCTTATCGATGTTTCGAGCTCGCGAGCTCGTCAGAGGACTAAGATTTTTCAATTTTTTCATTAAAACGTTAAGACATAAGTGAATAGTGACTGTTAAAGTTATCATTTGGGCCATTTTTTTGTTAATGCGTTTAAGTAAAAAACGCTATTACCTAGGAACTATTCGTCTCATTAACAACTTTGTTGATACAGATATTGTTCAGACAATACTAAAAATATATCTGTATGAAATCCATTTATTCTTTGCAGGTTTACCCCGAAATATTAATGCACTGAATCCATCAACTGTGAATGATTCTCATAAAATGAGCAACAAGTATCCATTAGATAGTTTTTCTTTTTACCTGTCCTAGCGTAATATATTTTTACCATCTACTAAATTAATTATCTTTATTGTAGCTTGCTCGGCTTTTTATGATCATTGCTGTACTTATGAGAAAGGTATGTTGGGTAAGCGGCCTATTGCCGCAAGAGTGGTAACTAAGTTATCATTTTGTCTGCGGAAACGGGAAATTCTCCAATGTGGTATATTTTGATTCATTAGTAGGCCAACAAACTTAAAATGCAGTAAAGTTCACATACAGCACATTGGTTTCCGTACTGCACCGAGGCTACTCAGGTCACGCGAAACAAACTGTTCGCAAAAAAAGAATATTATTTCGCTTGAAAGATTGGGAAAGCGAATAGCGTTGTTGAAACTGTAGTTTTGCGTCAGTTTTGACGTCAGGAGTGTGTTATCTGAATGGTCACCGCTGGCATGTTTCGGAACAAGGATTTGTTGCAGTGGGAATCGCCGATTATTGCAGCTCGTCGTAGGTATAAGGTTTTGACAACTGACACGTGAGTGCCTTTTAATCGCAACTTTAAATCGCAACAACTTAAGATTTGCCTACCTTTGGTAAGACAATCCTATACCAATAAAATTCTCTACATTTTTTAATCCAATTATGTAAAGAAACTTGATGACGGTAAATTACTAATGCGCTGTTGCCTGTTTAATTTAGGGTTATAACAGAGGTCTCCTTTGCGGATGTGGATGTTTTGTGGAAGCGGATGCGGAGGTGGAAAAATAAATTTATAATTATTTAGATTTTAATATTTTCACAACAATAAAATTAAAATCAAAACAAGTATTTCTTTTATCCCAAATTGTACATTTTTTTTCACAAGTAAAGTCTATTTCCATATAATACTGCAATATTGATTTATTTTTTGCCTCATCTTTCAACAGCAGAAAACATGGGATGATTTCACAAGTGAATTAAATTATTTACATAGCTACACACGCGTCTAAAACAAAAATCTTTCTCGTATGAACTTTGCGGAGTTCGCGGCCCGACTAATTCAAATGTCAATCATAAGACCACGCTACCGCACATCTCCGTACCCGCCTTTCCACCGCTTTAGCTCTCCATTCACAGTCCAACTTGTAGGGCCTAGGATGATCCGATTTTTCTGATAAAGGACTCTTGATTTGCCCAGAAAAGTGTTACAGGAGTACATGTAGGACGTGTTGGATGTTTTTAGACTCCCAGACAACCAGCATGGGTCCTTGCCGTTCACAAGCTATGGCATCGGATCGTGATTGGAGAAAATATCTTAAGAGTATGCGATAAGGACACTGGTTTGCGGCGAGAAAATACGAGTGGAAAGGATTGCTTGGAACGTTTTGTTGAACTGCTTCTAGTAGCGCGAATGGGTGGGCGCCTCCTACAGCTGTTCTCCTCGGAAGTCCTATAAGGTGGACCGTGAACAGGCCGCTTTACTTTGTATGCAAGTTGAAACTTATAAATTCGTCGCTTGGGCAATAACACCGTTCAGTTCCATTATTACTTTCATCGCAAGATCTTAAGGGGAAGGGGGGGGGGGGACCACGTTGTTGTTAGCTAAGTGACGATGGACAGAATTTCGTATAAAAAGAAAAGAATAATATACAGTATATTGCAATGGAAAACAACCCGCTATACATCCTCATTAAAAATTGCGGATGCGGAAGCGGATCTGGGGTTTCATTATTGCCTGGAAAAAGTTATGCAACCTCACTTTGGCGTTTTATTTAAATTCTTTACCCTCGATCGGTGCTGAATTTTTTAAAGAAACTGTATGACAGCTATTATCAAAAAAATTGTCATTAAATAATTTTTAATTAAAAATAGTTTTGCAGGGATATTGTATGCCAACCGTATCATTTATACATTAAATTGTAAAAAAATATACTCGATGAGGGAAGGTCGACGTAAGTCGGGATTTTATACCGTAATAGCTGTATTCTATTTAGACAATTCTTTTTCGAGGGCTGAAGAATTTATAGTTACCCTGTGGTAGATTGCTACCATTTACATTTCACGTCTCCGAAAGCATAAAAATAAGTGGTGGCTATGAAGTCCGTGGGAAAGTTGGTTGCGGGGTCCAAATAGGCCAGCGCACGAGTCAGTGACGTCAGCCCCGCTACTTCTGATAGCCATCCAGCCCGTTCTTCCGGATGTCCGCCCGCATATTTGAGGCAGCGTCTGGTAATTCTGTGACCTATTTTATTTCACCATTTGAAACTTGTGTGAATGATGCAGCGTATTTGTAGCAATCACAGTAAAGAATTCTTCAGATTTTCACACATCGTTCCATATACACTACGCCTGAGACTTTTTTGGAAATAATCTGTAGAAAATAGTGTTTTGGAATAGAGAAGAGTTCTGATGTGGAAGCGGTACATTTCATATACAACGAAGTTCTACATTAGATAGCAATGTTTTGTGGTATTCATTCGTGTCTAAAAAATTTGTTACGGAAATGTCGTTACTATCGTGGGATGATATCATAAGGCGCGGGAGAAAGACATGGCTGTGGCTGAACCGAGGCGCAATTCTCTAAGTTTGTGGTATAGTTTGCTGCCAATCGACGAATCTGGGACACTAGGCAGGGAACTTGGTAATCTGTTTTTGCACATTCGTCTTTTATATTTATTTTCCTGTTGATAGCCTAGTTACGGGGCCAGACGGGGCATTTCATCTGGATCCTTGATGTCTAGGTCGTCGAACCATAAAGAAGTGAGTCCAACCGTAACCCAGGTGATGAGAAATAATTTGTCGTTCCTTTCTAACAATCTATAACTGCTGCTGATTTCTGATCTGGATAAAGAGTTGATTTCAAATCAACTATTGCTATTTGCGTCCTATTTCGTTATTCCAATTCCATATAGAAAAGTGTTATGTCGTATACATAAACAAAAATTAAATTGTGCTTATGGTACCGTTTAATATTGCTGCAAAACTCATTTTAACATCGACGATAAACTATTCAAAGACACATAAAATAGTTCATGGCTTTTTTTACTGTAATTTTCTGTAGCTCCGCGTTGTTTCTCGATTAAACCACGGCCGGCCCAGGAAGGTTGTGTTGATAAGATACATGCAATGTGGCCAGCGATACACGCTCCTTGTTTCCGGGTCGAACGATTCGAAACGTTTCGTCACCTCAAGTGACGCACGGGCGACGCGGAAACTGTTCAGGCCTTTCGCAAAACTTTCATTGCAATGGTCGCGGCTGAAGTCTTGGTCGTGTGTGGCGGTAAAGTTCCCTGGAGCGACGCAGTGACTTGCATGTAGCTGTTTGATGCATTGCACTTCTAATTGCCGAAAATTGGAAAAGAAATGCTGCAGTTTAACATACTTTGAGATGAGGACATTCTGGTGGCACAAACTGCGAGAAATCTATTCAGTGTATGACTAACATATTTGTTACTCCTAATTTGCAATTGTTACGAAACATTGGTATCAGTTAAACAAATCCTACTTTCGATCAAGAGTTGAACAAGCAACCAGTGTTGAAATGCTTTTGTGTATCGTGTTACTGTCGTTGCTGAGATTGGTCAGCCGGGCTCTTCAGTGTTCAGTACGTAAAATATAAGATTAAGAATGCTATATCAACGACGGTACTAAGGAAATTCCAAAACTCTGATTTCCATTGAACTATTTCTGTGCAGCATCCCAGCAACACAGTCTCGCGGCTGGCAGAGCAACGTATACATTCGTTGCCAGAAAGCATCGTCGTTTCTTTAAGTTCTCTCTTGTGCTTCAGGCTTCCGACGTGAGTGACTTTTGGCGCCAAGCGTCACCCGGCCCCACAGCGCTGAGTGCATTTCGACGCTGGCGTCGGGGGAACAACAGCGGCGAGAAACCAGGAGAGCCGCCGCACGACGACGATCGTGCGCTACTCAAGTTCCTAGCTCTTGTAAGCATAATAAAATATAATGAATACTAAATCATAAAAGTGGCTCAAAGATTCATTTTTCAAGGTATTTTGTGGCAAAAGTTTTTGAAATAGCAAGTCTCTTACCGTTGGCCTAACTCCCTTGTTGATATTTTTAGTATTTTTCAGTTTACTATAACTTATTAATCCTAATGCAACGATCGGAGGAAACGAAATAACGTTAAGGTTTTGATGAGATTGGATAGTCTTGTTTATAAAGAAAATTCAAAACTGATGCTACTAACTTCGTTTTACCAATCGTGGTGGTGTAACGGTTAGTGTTCTGGCCTCGCATTCGGGAGGACGGAGGTTCGAATCCCCGTCCGGGCATCCAGATTTGGGTTTTCCATGGTTTCCCCAAATCATTCCAGGTGAATGCCGGGATGCTTCCTTCGAAAGGCCATGGCCGAATTCCTTCCCATTCCTTGTCCCCCCCCCCCTTCCTTTCCCGTCTCTAAAGACCTCGCTGTCAAGAGACGTTAAGCAGTTAAAAACTTCGTTTTCATGGTTTCTCCTGCTAAGGCATGGTTTATTAAATACTTTTTACTGTTGTCTGTCTTGACAATAAGAGTACAATCCATCTCGTATTTTGGATATCCATTAGCTAAACTCGCTTGTGAACGGGATTTTTAGCTCAGTCATAAAGTCAGCGGTTGATTTTGAGACAGATCCTTTTTCTGATAAGTCGGAACTTCATCATCCATGTTCGCTCTTCTACGGGTTTCTAGAAAATCTGGTGGTAAACCGGTAATAATAATTTCAGCTTGTGTGGAAACAGTTTATGAAACACATCACCTAGTTGATTCAGAGACATAAAATAAGATGAATATTTCAGAGTCATCTATCTTCTCGTGGAGAGAGAGAGGAGGGGGGGGGGGGGGGGAAAGCACTTAATATGTTCAGTTTTCTTCATAATTTGCGCGGTAACACTCTAGCTTGGCATTTCTCGCCCGCCCATCAAGAGTTCGATTTTACATGGTTCCCCGAAAGCATTCTAGGAAAATGGTCTTACAGTTCCTTTTAAATGCCGTGGCCGTAATCCTTCCCGCTCCTTATTTTTCACCTTGCCATACTCTAATGATCACGTCTACTGGTCGTTAGGCCCGAAACAATGATAAGTTTATAATTTTCCTACAGGGGGAAAGAGAGGGGAGTAATATGTATGATCCATGGCACGAAATACACAATTTCATGCTTCTAGCGCTTTCCCTTGCTTTTTGAAAGTTGAAAGGAAACATTTTAATGTCTTCGTCTTTTTTCCCCCATCCACCTTTTCCCTGCATCTTGGCCCTGTTCTGAATGTCTCATGTTCGATCATTGTCGGTGTTCAACACAGAAGCATAAATACAGCTAACTTAAAAAGAAACGTATCAACGTTTCCTTATCAAGGTTTCTTGTCTTCTTTTAAGGTACGTATTGTTACACCCTTTTCGTTATATAGTATTTTTTGTATTAGTGGATAGTCGTTTTTTTTTTGTTTTTGTTTTGTTTTTCGTATATCGAACTTGGTAAATAATATTTTTGTTGCTCTGGTTCTAGGCTGCCAGTACCAAGCAACTATTTACCTAGTTACAATAGATTTATTGCTCAACATAACGTGTCTCAGGTCTTTGGGCTGATCAAACATGTATGTTGGTGGCCAAGGATCATACAGCAAACAAATTTTCAATGATTAGGAACTTCTGCAGAAGTCGTGCAACATGAAGAATAGCGGAACTGTTCGAATTGCGTACAAGAGTTTCGTGAAAAGTTTGACATATGTCATAAATGGCGACGCTATTAACACTTATTCCCCTTGTTTGATATACACATGTGTAAAATTTCAACTCTGCTGTCTGAAACAAATGTGTTTCTTGTATTCCTATAAAAACTACATAAAATTGATTATCTTGTTGTGAAAATTCTGTGTGAAAGTAAGAACTGAAATTCATTCCCATTTCAAGAACGATGGCAGAAAATTTTTCAACAGTTTCTAACAATTGGCCGTTGGATTTGGCCTTACCATCATGAATTTTATGTACGAGAAATGGAACTGAAAACATTGATAGAAATAAATTTTGGATTACCGGCGAGTTTAAGTGCGTGGAACTGTCCAGAATTAAAATATATACCTGTATATTTTTTTAAACTAGTGTTTTGCATGATCTAGTGGAGGTGAAAGAGTTTGTTGCAGGATAGGTCCCAAGTCGGCTAACAACGGTTCAGGGTACTTCCTTCTAAATATCCAGACGATGTCTGGAGCGTTCAAAGAGAGTAATACTGATTTTATGCTTCATATATAACAAATGGGTGGGACGCGGATTTACAGTTACAAACCAGACTGAATAGTCACAAGAGTGGAAAAGTATAGTTGGAAAAATTAAGACTTTGATTTTTCCTTTATTGACTATCTTCAAACAGGCGTAAAACAACAATCAGGGAAAACTATCACAATTTCTTAATCTAATTAGATGAGAATATTCGTGAAAAGACTGTTTGCGGAGAAGGGTTTTGGTGGTGGAAAAATTAAGGGAGAGTAGCTTTTTATTTGTTGGAACTACTGTATTTTCCAGATTTCGCTCCATCCGACTCCTCTCTCTTTCCAGAAACTACTGTTCCACGCTGTTCATTGGTTTTCATAGAATCAAGAGATCGTTGCTGTATTTTTTTCAGACCTTGCTGAAAATCGCTTCAGGGATTGTATAAGAACACTGGAGCATCTTTGGAATTATTATATATTTTGTGTTGATACTAAGTGAATTACATTAAAACTATTTTGAAATTATAAAGGGCATTAACCAGAACTTCTAGAAAGATTGAAATATTATTGATATTTCGGTAGAAATAAAAGTTATAAATTTCTGTGGCATAAAAGTTCAAAGAAATTTGCAGGTATATTCTGTATATAGTTAAAATTAGAATATCAAAATAGAGATTGGTGTATTTGAAGTAATAGACTTCTGTTTAAGAAGTGAAATAAAAATCGAAGGTCGAAGAAGAAAGATTTAAAGAAAAAACAAATTCTTGAAACTCTTGGTACTAAATACTTATGGAACTCTCTCGGAAAGAGACACCTAAAGCTCTTTTTTTTTCCCCTTCTCGTCGGAAGGGTCATTGGATGTGGTAGAGGACGGGGACTAGGAACAGGAAGGAATTCGGCCATGTCATTTTGAGAAGAAACTACGCTGGAATTTGCCTGGAGATTTCAGGAAACTATGGAAGACCGAAATCTGGGTGGTTGGATTGGGATTTGAACCCACGTCCTCTTGAATGTCAGGCCCAACTGTTACCGTTTACCTCCCGTCTAAGTTTCTAAAACTTTTTTAGTAGCCTAATGCTCAAGTCGGGCTCAGATTCTGAGAATGCACTGTCCTAAATCAGTGCAAACAGAATGTTATTGTAAATTTGTTAGAAAACACTGTAGCTTTAAAACACGAAGTAACATAAGGGAACAGAATTGCAAACACTATAGTGAGGGAACGACAGTTCACATAACTGGCAGAATTAAACACAAGTGGAAACAAAGTGTTGAATGTTTTCTTAAGAAAGTCTAATGAAAGTTATCTTGGGTCCTGCCTGAGCTAATGTGTAAGTAATTGAGGTAGTTGTAGTCATGGAGGAAGGAATATATGGAGACGACGCAAGGGACCTACACCACGCACTGGAGTGAAGCCGGGTAGAGAAGTGGGGCGGGGATGTCGCTATATTGGTCGGTCGTAGAAATACGGGGAATAGGCACAAAAATCTCAAGGGAATCATACAACATCCGTGACACCGCAATTTAATGATGGATTATTATGTAACTCCACGAGACAAACCAAAAGTGAAAAATTTATATATTTATTTAATATCCTGCTTACTTCTCGAGATATATTCTGTCTCAAAAGTGAGGTGTTTTAGGTTGAACTTAAGAAGAAAACTATCCCAAAAGTCAAATTTGATAATAGATTCTTATATAACACGACGAGAGAAATTGAAAGCAAACAATAAAAAGTTTCGCTATCTTGTTTAGTTCTCGAGATATGCTGTCTCCAAAAGTCAGAAGCTTAAATGGGAGTACTGTACATTGCGATACACGTTGTGTCACTAACATGGTGCTTATGAAATTACTTACAACTGGTAATAAATTGTTTGTCCCTTCGGTTACAGGCTGCATTTCAACCTACCCACATTTCCATTAATATTGTCGCTATAAAATCAATCTATGTAGACGCACTTAAACACATGTAATGCATCGCGAAATAAATTTCGGGTAACAACGTTTGCTTCATCACGTTTTATAGTTCGCACAGCACAAATTATCACAATTAATTTCATCGTACAGGTTGATGCAGCCCTCAATAACACCTGTAGGCTAGTGACAGGTTGCTTAAAGCCTACCCCAGTTGATAGGCTTTACCAGCTATCGGGCATTGCACCACCCAGTATCCGGAGAGAAGTGGCTGCGAACAAGGAGAGGACCAAAGTAGAACGGGAAAGCGCTCATCCACTGCACGGCCATATACCACCAGCCCAGAGACTCAAATCCAGGAAAAGCTTCCTCAGAACATCACGGGAACTAATTGGGTCACCTGAAAAGGCAAGAGTACAGTTATGGAAAATGAGGGTTCCCAACATCTCGGGACCACTGACAGTTGCAGAGCGCTTGCCACCTGGTCATGAAGAAGACTGGAACGTCTGGCGGTCTTTAAATCTATTGCGAACAGGAGTGGGCAGGTCCAAGGAAAACCTAATGAGATGGGGTTATACTGACACTACCAGTATAAAATGCGAATGCGGAGAAGACCAAACTATGAACCATATGCTCGAGTGCCCTATGTGCCCATCATCCTGCAACAACGAAGACCTGTTTCAAGCAACACACAATGCGATTGAGGTTGCGAAGTACTGGGCCAAGTGTGTTTAAAGTTGTTGATTTACAAAATGTATTTAACTGTGTATTGTGATGTTTTTGACACGAGAATAATAAAGTGTAAACTGAACTGGACTAAAGCTTGCAGAAGAACATATTCATTGTATTGCGATGTAAACTTGACCCGCTTAAATTAGACTTCCAACACTTGTTTACAATTAGGCTAGCCTTTTATGTGCAAACCACTAACATATGCTGATTGTCTACACTACACCAACAAATATTTGAGAACGACATTATCCTGTCGAGAGCAATGAATAAATTTATAACGATAGGCCCTAATGTTGCGGTTACCTATCAGACACTTAAAGAACAATAATTACAATTTGACTTAATTATGAAACGTTATTCCAGGTTGTTTCCTATCTTCTCTGTTTGTGCAACCGTATGCAACATAAGCTTGCATCATTAAAAACTTTGAAATATTAAAAAATGTAATATTCTCAGCAGCATACACAGTGCAAACAGCCCAATGTTTTGGGGTTATTCCTATGGCCGCCGCGCATGCGCAGTAGGAGACGAGTTTTCATATAAAGTTTCACAGATGTAGCGTTATTTCGTCTCCATATATTCCTTCCTCCATGGTTGTAGTACGTATAAGGAAGTTTAAATAAATAAGCAACCAAGGTAGAGGTTGGGTATTGGTATAATTTTAACAAGGTAAAAATTTCAGAACTGAGGAGTTATTTTGAGAGATGTTGACTATGTAGAACGGAGACACTATAATAGTAGAAAGTAAATGAAAACACTCAATGAACTAATATGAACAGGGGTTGATACGTTTGTCCAAAAACAAGGAATAAGCAGTGCAGGAACTATATTTTTCGGTAGGGGCGTGAAGAGGCTGAAAGTGAGAAGAGAGAATAATAAAAACTTAGACTTCGACAAGGCATATAGCTATAAGAAAATAAATAAATTAAAGAAGTAGGGCGATTAGGAATGTATGAAACAAGCGAGGCATTAATTGGGAAGATAAAGATGCATTCATAAACAATATTTTGGCTGGGTGGATGCAAGTAGAAATTTTTATGGAGAAGTTAAAGAATTTGAAAAAGGCTAACTGAGCAACTGATTAGGGGAGACTGTCAGAAAGAGATTTATGGAAAAATAACTGAGAAGGATCATTTCCATGTTAGTAAAAATTAACCTACTTGGAAATTAGAAATCTTCACAGGATATTATGCAACAGCTGCATACTTATAAAAAATTTGCAGTGCCTCAAATAAATAAAATTACCACAGATATGTTAAAGGCAAGTGGCAAAGGCATTGTACCATATTTATAAGTATTATGTTGGGTCTGAAGACTTGCTATACTTCAGAGGGTTGGAAATGTACTATAGAGTACAAATTCGTAAGGGACCCTTCACTCAAGTGTCCAGGCAGATGTTACTATGATGAATTAGTGGATCAGTTCTATCCTGTACAAGGTAGATATCATGTCCAGATCACCCTGCACCTGCTTAGATTTCCACCGTTTTGATCCTATTACACAGCATTATATAATCTTCAAACAACGTAACTTCTGACAATAAACCATTAATATAATCATTTATAAGAATAACGAATAGCAATGATCTCAGTACACTACCCTGTGGTACTCCCATTTTCACTTCCGTTTTTGTTGTAGGGTAGGAAATGCAGCATCAAAAGAAGTTGAATTAAAAATGGGAGTAGTGTATTGGTACCACTGCTATTCGTTATTCTAATAAATGATTGTGTTGATGGTTTACTGTTAGAAGTTAGGTTGTTTGCTGTTGACATAATGCAATATAATTGGATCAAAAAGGCAAAACACTGAACAGGTGCAGGGTGATCTGGACAGAATATCTTGTTGGGTAGGTCAACATGGGATGAAGATAAATGTAATGAGTAGCCAGCTTATTAGGTACACAGATAAAGAATTAAAGGTTGACTAGTTGGGGAAAGAATTGCTTGTTGAGGATTTATAAATATCTTGGCATAACATTTGATGACAAACTCAACTTGGCAGGACACATTGGTCAGGTAGTAGCAAAAGGTTTCAAAATCCTTTTTTGAGAGAGTGATGAGGGGATATACTAGACAAGTAAAAGAAATGGGTTACAAAAATTTGATCAGACCATTGCTTGAATATAATAGTGTTGTAAGGGATTCACGTTTTGTGTATTAAATACGGAATTTGCAGGGGGTGCAAAGAAACGCTGCTAGATTTGTCTCTGGAAATATGCGCAGAACACGATACGATATAGGAGCTGAAATGGAATTCGTAGTCCTGGGAGTGTACAAGGCGTATATTGGTGATGAGATGTAGAAAGAATCAGGAGTAGTATTGGGAAGGGTAGAGATGACTAAGACCACGAGTTGGCAATCATTTTTTAGCAATAAGGCGCTTGCTCTCAAAGTTCAGTGTTCCTATGTGGGCAGGAATCCTTCGATAAACTGTAGGGCTATCACGACAAAGGTAATAATAGTTTTGTAAGGAAGGTCACCGCCTTGAGGCCTACATTGCAATTAAAATTAATAAAAAAGTTTTCTGCTATTTAATCTCGACTACATTTCCAAAATCAAACGACGCATAAAGCAAAGGAAATTGTGATGTGGTAATTCAAAAACTTTAGATGTGAATGTGATCAATGGAAAATGAATGTATTGTGTAAGCAAATATTGTTTAATTGTAAATTCACTTATTCAGAATGCAACAAACTGCTAATTACTAAATCACTGTTGTACTTTCGTCAAACCTATTAAAATACGTTCCTTTGCTAAGTTGTAATACTGTGTAAATACATTTCGAAAACAGTGGCGCAAATTTGAAGAATAATTATCTGCTTAATACAACTATCATTTTTGCCCGCTGCTTCGCGCGATCCTTTCTTGGCGAGTGTAGAAATGCATATTTTTTATTATAGTACCAAATATTAACGTGGAGAAGCAAAAAAGTTATCAAGAAACTTTCGTTTCTTACCTTAGATTAGTTTTAGATACCGATGACCGAAACTGTTTTTTGTTACACTTATATTTTAACAAAACTTAATATAACGTTTAAAATAGAAAAATAAATCTTCTTGAAATCTTACACATAGTAATATGTAGAGATAATAATTGTATATTAGTATTATCCTAATCCTCCGATATAGAATTGTACCACTAGGCATAAACTGTGGTCATAACGAAAAATATGATTTCCGTAACAGTTAACTAAAAAATCAAATTCTTAAACGCTAATACTAAAGTAAAACAGCAGAGTCCTATAAACATTTAATGACATTAAGTACAAAGATCTGTACCGTAAATATTAAAATTTCACTACGCTTATTGAGGCGTTAGTCTATAAAATAGTGATTTAATTAACGTCTTCCGTTTATTTTAACTAACTACATTTCAGAAAATTGAAAAATATATATTCACACAGAATGCAGAGACTAGTAAGGACATATTCTGAGAATTACTTAAAGTAGTGTCCGTCTAAAATAGTGATCTGTTACGCGTATATGTCCCATCTAGAAATGAATATAATTTCTTGCCTTCTTTCCTCGGTCAAGTAATGTCATAAGGTAAACCGCAGATTTTATGCTCGTCTGTAAGTACTCAAAATTTGAAAACATTATCCAAATTGGAGCAGTATATTAGGCATAATGCTATTTCTAACCCTCAAGACACAAGCTCACTTACGCATTGATAGTAGTATGCATGAATTTGTCAAATACATGAATATTATTGTTAATATCTCGTAGCTTTCCTTAGTAAAACGTTTTGTTTTGTTAATTTACAAAATTACTAAATCAATTTTGGATGTAATGTTAATCCATTTATACGTACCGTATTAGCGATATTCGTTTCATTCACGTGTTCAAATCTACAAACACATGTTCGTCAAAATTAATTTTTTCCGCGCAGTTTATTTTTATTGTTAGAAGCCATATTAAGCCTCCTGGTGGTTGGTCCTTGATGCCCGCAGAATGCCTTGGAGCTGAGCGCCCCCGCGAGTGACGTACTTCTGCAGAATCGTGCCCGATGGTTCCAGCTGTCTGGACATCCCGACTGCTTCGCCCCAGCAGGTCCGGGCACCATCTGGAAGAAGAGGTCTGGTGGAGAAGACGACGCCGAGCGTCGCGTGTATGAGGCTCTAGGCGCTGACCCCGCTCTCAGGGATCTAGCACCACGATTCTTCAGGGAGGTCACGTTTCGAGGACAGCGCTTCATCGAGTTGCAGGACCTGCTTGCTGATTTCAGGGATCCCAACGTCATGGACGTCAAGATGGGAACGCGGACGTTCCTAGAATCTGAGGTGTCAAAGACGGTCGCTCGTCACGATCTTTATCAGAAGGTACTCGTCTCTCTATTGTAAGCATAGCTTCCATTTTTACGTTTGAATCGACTTTCATCGGTTTCCATTCTATGCATTCGGAATTTTCTTAATTTTTTTTTCTGTTTATTTAAATTAGTTGGACCAGCATTCTTGGCCTATGTGTCAATAACGCAAATAGATTTTGGTTTGCCAGAATTTTATTAAATCATTTATTTATTTCCTTAACCCTATCCCGTGGTGGTCAGTTGTCTTCCCCTCCTCCCCCCCTTTTCCCTATTGAAAGTAACTCTGCACTGTATTTCCTGTCCACAATTTGTATCTTCCTTCACTTGGAACAAACACCTTCTCTATTACTTATTGCATTGTCTGGAGATCCATTTTATCACCTTCTCTATTTCATTCCGTGCACTTTGTCCTTTGAATATTAATTTTTGTTCCATATTCTTCACAGCAATTGTTAATATTATTAACCATTGCTTTGACATTATTTTCACCTTTTAGCTACAAAACAGTAATCAGGTAAGAAAATCTGATAAATTATCCTCTTTCCTCCAATCCTTACTTCTTTCTTACTATCCAGAATGTTATGTTATTTTAAAAATACGTAAATGAATCAATACTATTACTAGCTTTGCCCGGCATGCATTGCAATGTCTCTTTTTCTTTCTTAACTGGGTATGCATATACAAAAGACAGATTTACATGTACTAAACAAATGAAAGACATTGCGAAAAACTGAATAGTTTCATGTGTACATTTTGTTTAAGAAGGGTGACGGGTGAGAATGGGTGGGTTTTTGTAAACCTAATGTAGGCAAAGTGTGCAGTGTTTCATTAAAGATCGGATAAAAACTGTTATATTCTATAAACAACTTTTGAAATTAAGATGGGTGGGAGCAAAGGGGAAGAGGTTTCGGACTTTTGTAAACCAAATGTAGGCAGAACTTTTTAGTTTGCTTTAAAGTATACATGTGCAAAGTTCTTTCAAAATCGGATAGAAACTGTAGCTTTATAGAAAGAACACTGACAAAAATTAATGATGTGAAAAGAGTGAGAGGGTTGGGTTTCTGAAAACCAAAGGGTCTAGCGTAATAAGACAGTGAAAAGTGCCCCTGGCTCATCCCGTTATGGGGCATACCAGTTCATAGATCTTGGTTAGCATAGCCTTCGGAACGACTTTTTTCAATGCCGCCACTCTAGGGGGCGCTACGGGGGTGAATGTGCCATTGGGGCCTAAATGCATAACTCGTGAAGTCAGTGCGGGAAAATTCTGAAAAAAAAAAAATAGGGACGTGCACATTGCTACAGGAAATATCTAGTGTTTTTGTGGAATTTTTTTGGCGCGTTTTACAAAGTTTTATCGCAATTTCTTTAAATCGAGTTCCTTGTAAACAAAGTCATTTCCTTGAGCGACAACGTTTAGATTTTTACTTTAGAATCATCTATGGGCACTATATCTACGGTTCAGATTTCAGACCTGTCCGAGTAGCGAAAAAGATAAACACTGAATTCGATGCCATCTGGTTGCCTACCACACAGGGGCCCTTACGGTGGCTACGCACGTCATAATTATAGTTGTGAGACGGATTCTGAAATATTATTTTGTGGATTTCTAAGTTGTTTGTTTGTCAAATGAAAGGAGCGGCTTATAGGATTAATAAAAGCTACTAAATAATCCACGAAAAAGAAGAACTTAATATATTTTTCAGACATTTCTTGCTAAGAAAATCTTTTTGCAGTGCAAAGCACTCAAAATAAAAATCACAGGGCGTAACAACATTCCCCCCCCCCCCTTAAGTTTAATCTTAGTCGCTATAACAGGATTTGCATTTACGTCGTCAAAAAGCATGCTTAGAATTTGAGACGGTCGAACAATTTTGGATAAGTCGAGCATTTGAAAGGTAAGAAACCGCAGCTACATGAGAACAGCATCCTATCGTTCTGCTACCGTTAGCGCATTCGCAATAGTATCGCTTGATACCCGCGTAACCTGTGGAGTTCGGTGAATAATCGATATAGCATATGTACGTCTTTGCGTTAATATGGCGTGGTCGAACTTCGAATTTGGCGATGTTGCCCTTCTCTTTCAAATAGCTGAGATTGATTGTGTTATCATCGTTTAACATTTCTGCCAAATATGAAACAGCCTGAGACAATATGAGCCCGTAAATAGCACTTTCAGGTCTTTTTCAGACATTTGCGGAAAATCGTCTATATCTTCAGATGTTACAACGGAAAAGAGCCTGTTTCGTCGGTTCCATCCATTTTCTGTGACATTCGTCCCCAAAGTGTTATCTACGTTTAGCTGCCTTTCTATCTGCCCCAAAACTTCATCGAATACATCGTTGTCGGAGTTAGTCATGGCGGCCACCACACTATGCCAAGTAAGGATTGCAATCCCGCAGTGTTTTCAATCCCGCGGGATCCGTGCGGGATTGGTACAAACAATTTTTTAAAGCATATATTTAAAACATAGTTACTTAAAACGTTAATAAATTAAATAATAATTAAATTAATAAATAATTTTTAATGTTAAATGATAAAAATTAACAGTTAACAATATTTTGATTGGCAAAATGACATTAAAACTTTTTAGCGTGTCTTAAGTGTATTTCGAGGTTTTACATTTTTGTTTTTTAATCTAAACCAATTTTTAAATAAATAATACAAATGGAAAATATTGAGTCTTAGGTCATATTATGTGCCTTACAATACGTCACATAAGTCTAAAAATATGGTTTGCTTAATGGCCAAGTTACCAGAGTTTTTTTTAATTCTAAATAAACATTCCATAACACCGAGAAAAGCATTCCATTTCACAAAGTGAAGTGAATATACTCTGTAAAGTGTAGACTTTTTTTTTTATCTGCTTAACGTCTCTCTAACAGCGAGGTCTTTAGATACGGAAAAGGATGGGGGCAGGGCCCGCTCTAGGGGGGGGGGGCAAACCGGGCATTTGCCCGGGGCGCTAAAATTTAGGGGCGCCATTTCGGCTGTAAGTGTGAGAAAAATATTAATAATATTAATGGGTTAAATACCCAATTAATAAAAAAAATCCACATACCGATTTTTTCGTTCGTTAAAAACTTACAGTTCTTAGCCATTTGGGTGCGCCCCTAGACTTCGAAGAGACGGGGCGCGGACCTCAAAGAGGCGCGTCGTTGCCTCGCCGCCTCTGTGTGAATTCCGCCATAGGAGCAACTTCAAAATGCGCCGCGTCCGCGCCATGTCTCAGCCCGAAGTCCGCGCCACGTCTCTTCTGTGTGAATTGGGTCTTAGCACGCGAGTAGAACGCGTTGTTGTTTCAATTTGCTTATTATTGCTGATTACAAAAGTGGTTTCATTACACAACAGCATTAGTCTTACTATTACGTTATTAGTGATAAGTGGTAGTTCATAAAATTTACTTCAGGATTTCATAATTTCTAAAGGTAAGTACATCTATGATTAAACTGTTATTTAGTTGGATATACGACATAGGCGCACAACGACAAAAGCACACAACAGAAGCCCAGTAGGTGGGGGCAGTTACACCTGCCCTCGGCTACCTGCACAGATTCCGACGTTATACTGCCCACAAGTTACCAGACGCGGTGAAAAGGAGTGTTTTTCGTAATTGCAGCTAGGATCTAATACATGGAATCGATAGTGCTTGGCGGGAGATGCTGAGTATTTATTTTATTGAATTGATGAACCAAATCAATATGGATCTTAGTTATTGGAAATCGAAGTGGAATAATTTGCATAATAATTTCTTCTCGTAATCCGAGCCTCACAGATTTGTTGTACAAATTAGATACAGGCATTGTAAGTGTTTTGGTTGGGTTAAATTTCATACGCGGGAGTAGTTTACGTCGCGATACATGACATCACAACGTGACATAGTGCTCTTGAATTTTGTTTAAATAACTAAATTCCTCGTGCCATTGGCTGTGACAAAAAGGTTCAGTTTTCATATTGGTCCAGGCTGAATCTCAACCTAACCACAATCTCCGCTAATATTGGCGCTACAAATTCAAAGCCTCAATCACACGCTCATTGATACAATCAATTTTATCCTAAATTATCATCGTCGTGTATCGCGACGTAAACTTGAACCACATACGCTAGCTTTGATCGCTTGTGAAAATACTGTAGTTTAGTGGGTGTGGGACAGTAGTTACAATCATTAATAAATAAATAATATTACCAGCTGCTGATTACCGATTAGTTACTTCACATACCATTAGTATATTTAATTTCGAATGCTAACTGCTAACATATAATAATCCATGATGTTTATTATATATACGAATGTGGTTTACAGATACTCTAATTGCTGCATTTGTAAATCGTCTCATCAAAAGAAATTCATTAACTATTTTAGTGTCAGTTGGTTTAATAAGTGCATTGCGCGACAATCACTCCACAACATCATTTTTTTGTTTGTGAACTTGGAACCTATTCCGTTCAAGCCTTAGAAATTGCCATTCTGTATACACGATTTCTGTATTTGCAGCAAATTTACGGATAGTATCATCCGCGAATAAGCTTTGACTGTGTAGTAACACTAGACTTTCTTTATGTTCACAGGGTATGGAAAATATTTTGTGTTGTGCATAAATATTTTTTTTTATATCGACTGAGAATAATCTACCTTAGTTATGGTTTTAGCTTATTTAGAGCAAGGATAAATATTTACTTTTTATATTATTTTATAGTGTACATTGTTTGAGTTACGTGCATGCCTCTTTCAAAATGTCTGACGGTCAAAGAAAACTATCTGGTTACCAGTACAAAAAAATAAGGTTGGGAAAGGAAGCGTAAAGGCAAAATCAATCTGGCGCGTTAAAAAAATTTACTGTATTTAGGGTTTTACCAAAACAAATCTTAGAATCCAATATCAGGTCGGGATACAAATGAAGTATAGAATCGTCAGAGAATAATAGCGAACAAATGAACGAAGTTTGTAAACCAACTGGAACTGACACCAACGTGAGACTCACAGAAGTCGTTCTAAAACTTTGTGGCCAAGAATTTTATGAGATGCCGTAAGAAGCTTTTTAGTAAGGCAAGGTCCATCTAAACTATTGCATAATTACACATTTCCTTCCAATGACACAGATCGACGTTTTAGCGCAAAATATGCACGAATTTTCAGCAACGCAGAGCAAATATTGCGAGATTAGCTACTGCGTTTACTGCTACTGTTACAAAAATTTCAGTTGTTTTGTTAGTTCTCTCTCAAAGGAGGGTTTTAAAAATTGGAAGCACCTCGACGAAACTTTAAAAGAGCATAAAATTTCGAAAAATCATATTCAGGCAAAAAAGATTAAATTGTTGTAAAATTGTAGATGCTGCCACTCAAAGAGTTATTAATGCCGAAATAAATCATTGGAATGAGGTACTTCTAAGATTCGTTGCAATTACCAACATGCTTGGTAAAAGTTTACTGGTTTTTCAAGGTACAAGCGACAAGTTGTTTGAGCATATTAACGGTAAATTCTTAAAAATAGTTGAGTTACTGTCTGAATACGATCCCATTATGGAAGAGCACGTCCGTTGAGTGTTCTAAAAAGTAGAGACTAAAGCTCAATATCTTGTGGAAAATATACAAACCGGGATAGTAGATCTGCTGCATCAAAGAGTAAAGTCTCATGTTATTAATGAAATAAAAAAATTCAAATATTTTTCCATAATTTTAAACTGTACTCCTGACTTTAGTAAGATACAGCAAATTACTCTTGTAATCAGATATGTTTCAACCAATAAATTTAATCCGGATGTTGAAATTAAAATTAATGAAAGCTTTTAAGGCTTCTTACCAGTCGAAAGATTCACAGGAAAACAAATGTCTGACATTATAGTTGGAGAACTTAATGACTTGTGTTTAAATTTGCAGGATATCAGAGGACAGGGACTGACAACGGGTTCAATATGAGGCGCAATAAAGCAGGAGTGCAATTTAGAATTAAACAATATTATTCGCGAGCATTCAATGTTCCGTGTAGTAACCATACTCTCAATCTTGTTATTAATGGCAAAAGCATCCTTGGAAGCCGCTAATTTCTTCAACATGGTCCAAAAAATATATTAATTCTTTTTGGCATCTACTTTTCGATGGGCAATACTTTTAAAACATGTTCAGGGTTCAACTTTGAAAACATGGAGTGACACTAGATGGGAGAGTAAGATAGAGAGGATAGAGGCATTAAAACCTTAAAAATTTCATTTGGGAGATGTATACGACGCCTTGCAAAGCATTTACGAAAACTAAGAAATCGATAATTTAATGATTTAGCCATTTTGGCAATTGAGTATGAAATTGCTGATGAAGTAAATTTTAAGATGTAATAAAAAATTCGCAACCTGAAAGTAAGAAAAAAAAGTTTTTTTGTGATTTTAGCGTATTTGATGTAATCTCGTTTTATTTTCAAAATAGTGGCATTTAGATTGTTTGTGTGATAATATCCATCTGTAATAGCATTTACAAACGTAAAAATATGGTTAATTTGTGGCTATGTAAAGATATTGAATAATTAATTTCTCTATTTTGTGCAGCTAGATCAAAATTCAATAAGTTTATTTATGAATATATGATTTTATGAAAATTAAATATTTTATTCGAATAAAAATTAATTATTTTTTTAAAAAAATATATAATTCTACATAATCTTAAGGGGCGGCAATTTGTCTATTTGTCCGGGGCGGCAATACCGCTAGAGCGGGCCCTGATGGGGGGCAAGGAATGGGAAGGAATTCGGCGAAGGCCTTTTGAAAGAAGCATCCCGGCATTTGCCTGGAGTGATTTGGGAAACCACTCAAATCTGGATGCCCGGACGGGGATTCGAACCACCGTCCTCCAGAACGCGAGGTCATGTGTAGATTTGGCTCAGAACAAGATCTCATAACTTTTTGTCACTGCACAAGCACGAGACTTGGCCTGTTTTCTCCGTCATTCATTATTATATCTCCTGATTCCTTGATTGATATTACAGTTGACTCAATGTTATTAAAAGAAACTACTCACCAACACGTAAACTGTCACGTATTTCAGATTTACTTATGTGGCGTAACGACGTTTTTAGAGTGGAAATTATTATTTTTTAGTGAGAAAGGGGACTTTCTCGGCGAATGATTGCAGTGAAGTCCTCGTACAGTAGGTTGTATCTCCGGATTTCATTGCAAACACACGAAATTACACACGTGAGGTAGACGGCGGAGGCATCCGTCGAAGTATGGTGTTCCTACAACACAATTCATCGATACACTCCTGAACATTTCAGTATAACTTTTTTTACCTTTAGTCGAAATAATAACAAGGAGAAGTGGTATTAATCGATAGCCTGAGCGGCACATGCAAGCAGGCGGCTTTCGTCAAAGAAACGCATTGAGGCAGCGTCCAAAACAACAATAAGTCAAAGCAGGGGAGGATCCAGGAGGGGGGGGGCTAGGAGGCTCAAGCCCCCCCCCCCCAAAAGTATCTAAGCCCACCCCGACATTGTAATTTTGGCGAACTTTTTTTTTAGCTACACGGAATCGAGGCCCGAGGGGACTATAAATATTACCTTTTTTCCCGACTCGAACCCCCCCCCAAATCCAAAATCCACTAAAGACAAGCCCCCCCAATCAAAATCCACTCAAGCCAAGCCCTCCCCCGCAAACCAAAGTCCGCTCAAGCCCCTCCCAAAGCAAAATCCTGGATCCGCCCCTGAGTCAAAGGATAATATGATTACATAGTTAGAAAATCGTATTAAATACGCACCATAACTCAAATTACAGAAATGTGTACTCCAAACAAACGTAAGTTTTGATGAATACGTAAAAGTGTATTTATTTACTTACGAATGACGAAGGTTGACAAAAACAAACGTTTGTTCACACGAGTCAAATGCCAACTGCTCTGTTACAGGCAAACAGCGCAATACATCCGATAGAGACCGAGTGGGGAGCGTGTCACGCAGACAGACACGCGTTTCCGCCGGATTTTGCGGATTGCGGATCCGCTTAATTTTGTGCGGGATCCGCCAGACTGTCTAATGATGCGGGATCCCGCGGGATTGCGGGATCACGATTTTGCCGGATTGCAATCCCTAATGCCAAGCCCTGGTAAACCACTTAAGCTCGTCGGTCTTGAGCGCCTACAGGATAGGAAACCCTTTAGCATCAAATACAGTGTTCATCTTTTTTCGCTGTGTTGCACCACTCGGACAGATCTGAAATCTGAACCGTAGATATAGTGCCCATAGATGATTCTACAGTAAAAATCTAAACGTTTTCACTGAAGGTAATGACTTTGTTTATTAGGAACTCGATATAAACAGACTGCGATAAAAATTTGTAAAATGCGCCAAAAAATTCCACAAAAATACTAGATATTTCCTGCAGCAATGTGCACGTCGCTGATTTTTTTTTTTTTCAGAATTTTCCCGCATTGATTTCACGAGTTATGCATTTAGGCCCCAATGGCACATTCACCCCCTTAGCGCCCCTTATAGTGGCGGCATTAAAATAAAAATCGGTCCAAAGGATGTGCTAACCAAGATCTATGAACTGGTATGCCCCATGAACAGGATGGGCCAGGGGCACTTTTCACTGTCCTACTCCGCTAGACCCTTTAGACAGTATTTTTCTGTTTGTTTTAATGTATTCTTGTACAAAGGATCATTGAAATCGGATTAAATCTGTGGGTATGTAAAAAGAACGTTTACAATATAAAGGGGTGGAAAGAGAGTAGGGTTTCTAAAAATCAAATGTAGACAGTATTTTTCTTTTGGTTTTATGTATACATATGCAAAGTTCGATCAATAGTGGATAAAAACTGTGGGTATGTGGAAAGAACATTGAAAAAATTAACAGGGTGGAAAGGGGGAGAGGGCTTGGGTTTTCGCAAATAAAATGTATACAGTATTTTTCTGATTGTTTTAAAGTATACGTGTGAAAAGTTCAGTCTAAATGGGATAAAAAATGTGGTTTCGTATAAAATTAAGGGTTGCAAAGGGGAAGGGTAGGGTGAATTTTTTTATTTTTGTGAATCTAAACCATTCTCGAATCACACTAAAAATATTTCATGAAAATCAGTCCAGCCGTTTAGGAGTAGTTCAGTAACATACACATGGACAGAAGTAATATATATATATATATATAAGGTAAGTCTGTAGTCGGTAAGCAAGCAGCATGTTTCTCTTTATTTGAACCACAGTCCCACAAAACTACTGCAGCATTTTGGATGGGGTTTTCAATTTTTTAGAGTAATGGCCCGGATCAAAATCTGCGGAAATAGCTAATGACTTATTTGTCTCATGGCAAGAAGAAAGCAATCAAAAACCTTCATGTATGGGTCATGGATCATTATGATCTTTCAGATGCTCACTCCTTTTACAAAAATCTGACAAATCTGACAAATCTTAGGATTCCGTTTTATTTTTTTACTTTCGTTATTCAGTTTTCTGGACCGCAGTACTTTAAAATATACGGAATACGTGAATCAAATGTAATCAGCATTTACTTGCATCGTAACAGGTCAGTTGCGATGCGAAATGGAATAGATTACTGATGTGGTAGACATATATTGTCTGTGGTAGACAGTTAAAAAGTTTGTCTCTGGTATAATATGTCCTCCCGCTGACAAATGACACCAATATTTCTTCCTTACATATCGTTATGCATACGAAATTCAGTTTTTCTCTCAAAGAAAGATGTCTGAGAAACTGCTACCATAAATATCATCAGGAAACAATACATTGTTTTTCCTTACTAACTTCTACAGAACTGTATTTCTGGACATTACTCGATTAATATGTATTTGGTGGCTCTAATGTGCATATATTGTTGAATAATATCGCCCAAAGAATGTGTGTACAACTTTTGGCTGCTGTTCAAACCACAGACAATAAAATAAACTGCTCTTTCTATCAAAATAACTTCATAACACTGATTTTTTTATTGTTTATCCTTATATGCACTTTTGAGTTAATGAAGACAGCAACATTCAACCAATGAAATTAAAAATAAACTAGGCATCATAAAACTTTAGTACGGTTATTTGAAAGTGACAAAAATAAAAAATAATCTTATTGCATGATACCGCGCAAAATTAGTTTTAACTCAGGAAATTTCTATTTAAAGCAGAAATAATTGAGCGAACTAACATATCGTCAAAATAAAACCAATATCCTAACAATAAAAGGAAAAAATTCTACTTAAGAAAATTAAATATTACTGAATTTTTTTTACAGAACATTTAAATTTTTATTTCATTGAAGTACTTATTACTATTACTATTACTGTTATTATTAATAAAGAAGTCTCCTATTGTAACACTCTTCAAAGAGCACAAAGTTGAGGTAACTGCTATATCAATATAAATTTGCAGCACCCAGGACCCATTCAGAGGAGCTGGATTGGGAGTCACTGGAGGAAAGGAGGAGGGTGAAAAGAGTACTAGGAATGTACAGGGCATATGTTAGTGATGGGGATATTGGTGAAAGAATTAAGAATAATGCATGGAAAGGGGGAAGACAACCATAACCACTAGCTGTCACTCGATTTCATGCATAAGGGACTGAGAATATTTTTTGGCAAGGGTGTCAGGGGTTGGAATAAATTACCAAGTGAAGTGGAATAATTTACCAAAAACACTTAAGGACTTCAAAATTAAAATTTGTAAATCAGAAAAGTAAATGGGGGAGGGATTTAACAATCGAATTATAAAAGAAAATGTTAAAAAATAAATTCAAAAGCAGTAATTAGACAACTAGGGGAATTACCACCAGAGTGTTAGCTCCATCAGAATTAAATTATTAATAATAATAAATCATGCAGTCCTCCGTATCAGCATTTATAAGTATCACACAGAGGCATTACAGTGAGCGACCTACTAAGTAACGTAAATGTAACAACTTATTTCTCTTAAACATTGCTGCACCTTCTTATATCACAAGAAATAAAAACTTTTCTAAACTTTTTTTTACTTTGCACACTAATTATCTCTGCAAAATAGTACAGTTAATCATTGAGATAGTTTTTCTACTATTTCATAAACTGTATTACATTAAAATATGAATAAAAAAAAACTCTAGGACATCAGTGTGACAATCGAGAAAACTGGGGAAAGTTTTAAGAAGACCTTTAGATTTCATGCCTCTCAACATTAGTATTGGGTGATACAATAAAACCGATAAAGAATTTTTACACATATCAAAGCAAATGTGCGCGAAGCAGCGGGCAAATGCTAGTTTTAAATAAAATGAAATCAATATTCAAAGATTTCTGAATATAAAAAAGAAATAAAAATATTTGGAGTACGGGGATTTGAACCCGGGTTTGCAAAATAAGAAACGGGCTGCTAACCGCATATGCCACGCTGAAGCTTAGAACAAATTGTTCATAATTTTATTATTTAAATTTTATTACTATATTTTTGCTTGCAAATATCTCGAAAAATAGGGCTCTTTTTGAAGAAATGATTCTAACACGGTCATATGAAGTAAATACCATTCACCCCATACTCGGGGGATTGAAATCTGTTTTTAACATGCCTGATGGTCTACAAGTTAGTGAAAAAAAAAAAAATATCCCCGTAATCAAAACTCCACTGTATTTCCAATAGTCCTAGAAACAAATAATTTGGTGCACATATATGGTTCCATCCTCAAATTATAAGAAAAGTATAATATTTTTTTTACCCGTATTTATTTATTTAATTTCAACTCCAAACATGAAAAATTCTGTCAGTTATTTGTAGGTAAAATGCTTTTTTTTGTGTTTTAATAAAGCTATAATTCTGAGATTTCTTTAATGCATAGAGATCAGTAAGTTTAACTAACATCTTAAATTCTACTTTGTTACTATGGTTAGTTTGGAAGTTACTCGTTATAAACTTATGGTGGTTGTCAAACCAGGGGCAATTTGCATTGCTTCACTATGGGCCTACCAGAGACTATATAATAGAGACTGTTCACGATCTGCATAAATTATGGCGAAGTAAACGCCAGCGCATGCTTGCGCTCCAAGAGTTAGCTGCATTATGCTGTGGTGTCATGTAAACGCTTGATTTTGAAACATTTGCTACACGATTTACTTTTCACTTTGTTTCTTTCATTTCTTTTTTTTTTTAACTATGTAGCTGGAGAATTGGGAAAAATGAAGGGAAACTGAAATGAAAAATGTTAATTTTCTTCCTTTTTAAGTTTTATTAAGTAACAAAAATTAACAATCGGAAACACAAACATTTTACAGGATATTTAGAGACATGTATATTAAAATACAATACACACATTAAATTTTAGGTCCTAAGTTTATAAAATTCATGAAAGATACAAAGTACTAATGTTGCATTTATTCCATCATTCCATATAGTGGCACAGGAAGCATTTGTATCTATTGTTGAAGTAACTACTTCTGGAAAATAAGGTTCCCTTTTTGCACCCACATCTGGAACTGCATTCAGATTTCCTAAAACAAATGTTTTCAAACTAGATTTGTTTGTATAAATTACCATAGAACACAATCAATAACTGATAAGTAGAATTCTGAGGTCTTTACCACAAACACAAAGTATTTAAAATTCAATATGTCAAGGGCAATAGAAAGTGTGTCATGAAAATGCACACAAATAATTTGAGAGAGCGAGAAAAAAAAAATGTGAAAATGGGTGTGTAGAAAAATGTTTTTCGTAAATCATTGTTATAACACTTGCAACAAATACGCCTTAGCAAACAAATTTCTTTTCAGCACTACTTTTCTGATTTTTTACATGAACTATTTCAAAATTCCAGTTCTATCATTATTGTGGCACCACAATCTGATGATGGATTCTTGTAGAACTCGATGAAACAAATCGAAAATAATTTTTATTTATATATCTTGCTTGTTTTTTTTAGATATAGCAAGTTAAAAATCAGTTATAGGTATAGTTCCCTGTGCTTTTGGTGAAGTTTCTTCTGGGCCATGTTGTATTTCAACTTATCAACAACCACTAGGAAGAAAATAAAACATCTATAGTCCATTTCCACCGTGTAGATATAGTGGTTTTGGTGGGTTTTTTTTCCTTGTCGAGGCCGGATGTCAACCTAACCTCCTCACTTTTGAGATACAATATCTCAAGAACTAAGCGAGATATCAAAAAATTTATTCCTTAATTTTAATTTATCTCACCGAGTTATATATGAATTCATCATCAAACTTGGCTATGACAAAATTTTTCTTCTGATCCAGGCCGCATTTCAACCCAACGACGTTAATTTTGAGGTACAATGTCTCGAACTAAGTGAGATATCAAAAAATTAATCTTTACTTTCAATTTGTATCGTAGAGTTACGTAAGAACCCTTCACAAAATGTGGTGCCATGGTTATTGTAGAATCCCCATTCCAATTAACAAATGCAATAAGAACAAAAAATTTAAATTTTCAATGGAAAACACCAACCATTGCAACATTACATTTCCTAATACTCAACAACAGGATACCAATGAAACTAAATACTTATTTCTGAATTTACACACAGCAATAATTTCCTGGATTAAAAGAAATTCCTCATCATTTTGAGGCAAAAGGGGAACCATACATTTATAGTACTTTAATATAGAATATTCACACTCAAATGTAATTACGAAAACGTTATTACATGTACTTTAGCAAATTCTTAAACTGCAGCAATCGGAGGCATTTACCTACCCTTTAATGGAACAGCTAATGCCATAAGATGTTTGCTTTTGGAATTCACATATCACCGACTCTTGAAATGTAGAGTGAATAGAAACTTTTTGTTCACATTCACATTTTGGTGCACTGATTTTCAAAAACGATACATGTCAGGATGGCAATCTAAAAACGAAAGTAAATTGGTGACTTCTTTGTTCAATACAATACATTACTATACAATACATTAATTTTCCATTGATCCCAATAAAAGATACTGTCTCTGTGGGATGTGGAAAGTTGTCAATTTACAGAAAAACAATTGCATAGCAAAATAATGTACCATGTATGATATGACTACACATCTTCTAGTGTATGTATTAATTATGTCAACTACATTCACACAAACTACTGACAGTTTATTTTGTAGATACTTTAGAAATAAATTCAACAGATTAGGAGTAGTTCTCAATTAAAAATTCTTTCAATTTTTTCCTGAATTTATTCTTATCATCTGCTAAACATTTAATGTGTGTTGGGAGCTTATTGAAGATATGTGTCCCTCAATATTGGACCCCCTTTTGAACAAATGACGATGACTTGTAGTCCTTGTGAAGATTATTTTTACTTCTAGTGCCATAGTTGTGTATTTTACTATTTGTTTCAAACAAAGTATAATCTGTGACTGCAAAGGACATTAATGTGTATATATACTTAGCCACAATGTTAAAATCCCTAACTTCTTGAACAGGTCTCTACATGAAGTTCTGTTGCTAACCCCCACACATAATTCTTATTACTCGCTTTTGGGCTCTGAACACTTTGTCTCTATGGGTAGAATTGCCCCAGAATATTATTCCATATGACATTAAGGAGTGAAAATAAACAAAATAGACTAGCTGCCTCATACGGAGATAACCTATAACTGAAATTGTATGAATTGCAAATGTGGCTGCACCCAGTCACTTTAGTAAATCAGATACATGTACCTACCAATTTAAATTATGATCAGTTTGCAAACCTAGGAATTTCACCTACTCCACGTCTTGAATGGACTGGCCTGCAAATTTTATGTCTTTATCCGGTGTTAATCTGTGTGATGTACTGAGTGATAAAAATAGTGTAATAATATTTATCATGAGCAATAAAGTATTAAAGCATATGATACTTACGTGCAATCCACGTAGAAATAAATCCTTTCATGCAGAACCCAAGTTGTAAGCCAATATGGCCTTTGATTCTCTGTTTGATAGACAATGTATTTTAAATCACAGTTAACATTAACGGAAAGAAGAATGTATTTCCATCTGATGGTAGAAAGAGATCTATTGCCGAAGCCAGCACTCCCAGAGTTAGTTCGCCGGACTACTACTGCGCTGAAACTTACTGGTTCAACTCGTCCATATGATATGTGCACCCCCTAGGGATTAACGCGTGAACCTATTGTTTGCAGAGAATGGGGCACTGTTGCTGATGTGTATTGATGCCTTCAATTTTGAAATGTGCTTATTCACCAATTTTCAAATGAAATCATTACATTTGAGCGACGTTTCAGAATAAGTGATCAACTTACAAAAAGAAATGAGATCCAACAAAAATAATTCTTGTAAATTAGGCCAAGTCTCATGCTTGTATTGTGACAGTTATGAGATCTTATTGTGAGCAAAGTCTATACTTTTTATGTGATTTCACCTTCTGAAACAGATTCATTTCTCTTGGTGCTATAGATTGTCTATTTAGAATAAAAAAAATTCTGGTGACTTGGCCTTTATGCATGTCATAATTTTTAGTGAAGTGGAAATGATGATATATATGATTTATCTATGACTTGTTAAGCCCGAAAGATGTGCAAGAGATGTCTTTTATATACTTGTAAGTTTGATAAAGCAATACATTTAAGATATTTATTTAGGTTTATGTAAACCTGACATGCATAATAACCAAGTCAACAGAATGTTAGATATGTTCTCGGAAAACTAGCAATTTGAGAACATTTTAATAGCAAGATGTTTCGGACGTCATATTCTGTGCCAACATTGTCAAGTGAGTATATGACCGCTGTGCTATACAAACGTTATCACTTGGCTAGTTTCCCCGAGAACATTTCTTCTATATATAATGCCGAGAAAGCCTCCTCTCTTATAGAATCTTATTCTAAATAAATGATCTGTAGCACTGAAAGAAATTAATCTGTTTCAGAAAGTGAAGTGAATTCATAGTACAAATTATAGACTTGGCTCAGAACAATATCTCATTACTTCTTTTCAATAGACAAGAACGAAACTTGCCCTGTTTTTACAAGGAATTGTTTTTGTGGGATTTATTTTCTGTTTTGATTTAACTAATCTCTTTAATATTTGCATATACATTTTGTTTGCACGATTTTCTGCCATTGGTAACTGTTGTTAGCCAGTGGTACACTACCATATGCCATATGTTAGTGATATAAATATCTGAAGACTGCCCACAGAATATTTTATTACAATTTTGCTATTGTTGTGATCTCCCAATTTTGTTACAGATGGTGCAAGTGGATCCTAATGCTCCAACTCCAGAAGAACGGGAAACTAAGGCTGTGACAAAACTGCGATATATGCAGTTTAGGGAACAACAGAGCTCCACTTGCAGTTATGGCTTTCGTATAGAAGCAATGAAGGTATGTTTTGTCTTTATAAAAATTGTTCTCAGGTAACTAGCCGAGTTAAAGGTGTGTTATAATTACACAATATTTCGGAAGATGGCAACAACGAATGAGAGCGCCGAAATATTGCGTAATTATAACACTCCTTTAACTTGTCTAGTCACCTGAAAACATTTTTGTCTAGTCACCTGAAAACAATTTTTATATTCTCAACACCAAGAAAAACTACGTTATTATGTAGATTGTCTTTGTTTCCAGTTTCGTGGTTCGCCACCTGTAACTGACCTCAAAAAGGTGAAATCTCGAACAGAACTGCTGGCCACCATGGCTCTATTCCTCGGAGGTCGTGAGGATGTGAGGCAAAGGCTGATCGCCAGGCTACGGGAGATCAGAACCAAATTTGAACAGTCTGAATACTTTTCGAAACATGAGGTAGACAAATTTATTTCACTTTTAATATTATTGTTAGCTAGTTCCATGCTTCAGGAATCAAAAAATGCTGCTGTCAATTTTTAAAATTTAATTCACAAATATGTGTGCAATATTTAAAAAAATTGTGTTTCCTCCAAATGACCTTTTCCTTCTTCAATTACTGCTGTATGAAATCATTTACTTGAATTTAATGGATTTTCATAAAAGACAGACTAATTGTTATTACAAGGCATTTAGCGAAATTGCAGGAGGTCTGTAAACCTTGTCCTAGGGGTATCTTTAACTTTCCTTATGTTGCATTAATATTGCCATATAGAAACTTTTTTTTTTTACTTGTAACTTTTAACATGGCTCTGGATGGATGATAATATTGTGCTTGAAGGTTTTGAGTTATGCAAACTATATTGAAATATAAATTGTCTTTTTAGGTTGTTGGAAGCAGTATCTTCATGATATATGATGATACAAAAGTTGGAGCATGGATCATTGACTTTGCAAAGACTCACCCTGTTCCAGAGGGCTTGTCAGTGGACCATCGAAGACCGTGGGTTCAGGGAAATCATGAAGAAGGCTTCTTATTTGGCCTAGATTCACTAATCAGTGTAAGTGGCAATAAGGAAAACACTATGGAAGCATATACATCTTTGAAATTATATAGTCAGATTTTTAATAATTTTGTATGCAAATGTATCTTATTTGAATTTTGTTATGATTATATTGTTAAAAATGTTACAATAATAATAATAATAATAATAAATGATAAAATTCCGATGGAGCGCCCACTCTGGGTGCAATCTTCCTACACCCCCCTTTCTCCTCTCCTCTTCCAACCTTATTTTGCCCTCTACTAATGTTTACTTTAAATTCCTTCAGTGTTTCAGGTAAATTATTATTCACTTCTCTGGTAATTTATTCCAGTCCTTTACACCCTATCCTATGAAAGAAAATTTCCCCACACCCTTATGCCTGAAATCAAGTGCCAGCTTGTGGTCATGGTCAACCTTACCCTTCCAAAGCACCTCTCTTAATTTTCCCACTAATATCTTTCCATGCTTCATCACCAGTATAGGCCTTGTACACTCCCATGACTCTCTTCACCTTCCTTCTATCTTCCAATGAATCCCACTAATAATGTTAATAGAAGTTAAAGGATTTTCACTTTGTGAAAAGTGTTGATCTTTTAATTTAGTTATTTCTTTTGTTGTAGGTCATGGAAGATGTAGATCTCAAACGAACTTCAGACTACAAGGAATCGATTATTACTGCCACCCCAGTTCAATTAAAATCTTGAGTGTTAGGTAGAGTTTTATTGTGAAGACTGAATACAGGGGACCATTTTAACTATTTATAGAGAAATGCAAGGACCAAAAGGAAGAGTGAAATATGGCTGTAATTAGCATTTTCAGTGAAGATGTTGCAAATATTGCCAACTGTGGAAATTGCATTTTGCTGTACTAATTAAACAGTAATGCTGCCATTGTTGGGCTCTAAAAAATATCTGACATGTAGTTGTGTAAATTTCTGTATTTATTTTTTGTATCTTTCGGTATTTATTGTTGAATAGCAATTATATTTTAATTTACATGTTCAGAAGTTATTAATTTTTAATTTTCAAATTCTTAAACACGTTTTCTAGTCTTAAACTAAAACTTCTTGAAATAAAGCATTATAATTGTAAAATTTGTTACTTGTTATAACATTGTGTATAAATGTAAAGCATTTTAAAATTTGTTTTATTTATCATGGCCCTTTTTAACTTGATTGCTTTTGTAAATTTCCCTTTAAGAATACAAAATAATAGAACTGCAATTTATTTTTTTGTGGATCTCTCGGACCAATAATTCAGTTTACTGCCAGTAATAAATGGTATCTATGATCATGATGTCCAGCTTTTTAGTATAAATTCCAGAAGCATGGTATTTCAGTTTTTAAAAAAAATCTGGGTATACAAAAATACATATATAAATGAAAACAATATAAAAAATTTCATATATCACTTGAGTAGTAAAAACTGGTCAGAAGTGTGCAATACAAAATTTGGTTCCTTTAAAAAGGAAAATTGTCAATATGTCAAACAGTGTACTTGATAATGCGAGGATCATGAAGGGTATTAAAATTTATAGTAAAATAGAAAGGGACATTTACATAAAAGAAAATCAGATAGCTATACTCTTAAACCTCACTTTAAACGTTATTCTAAAATACTGAGAAGTATAATCAACAAGGCCAAGAATACGTATGTATCAGAAAATATAGAACCCCAGTAATAAAATGGAAACTATATGGAATATACTAAAATATTAAACGGGAAAATCTGTAAATCACTCGTGATATAAAAATAGAACAAAATGGATTTTTGCTACTTTGTAGTTTGCATTCCAAAATTGTGGAGCTGTAGGTTTGAGAAACCCTGATCTAGGTGAATGCTGCAACAATCCCCAATTTCCACCTCTTAAACTACTACACATTTAACAAACCAAAATTATGTTTATCATACAGAAAATGCACACAATTGCATGTTTCACAGATGGCAACAAGACTTTCCTTAGGTATGCCAGGTCCAACAGGTCCTATTAAGACTTCAGGCAGGAACTCTGTTCCTCTTTCCCATCTATTGATTCACAAAGCTCGCTAAGGTGGAGAGGAAATTAATGTGAACTGCAGGCAAATGCATGAAAAGCTGGATGCAAAAAAATCTCATTTTGATTTTCAGATTAGTAAAGATCCAAAAACAATCTGACAAAATACAAGTTGGTATTTCACAAGGCTCTGTCCGAGAAAACCTGCTGTTTTTACTGTACATTGATGATCACCGTGAAACTTATCTGACTGGGTTATAAGCATTTTATTTTGGATGATTCTAATCTGACAAAAAAACAACCCATTTAGGATTTATAAAGAAATTATAAAAACAATACAATCTTGGAAACAGTATAAAATTCTTTGCTACTCGAATAGATAAGAACCTGTGGTGAGTGTTGTGTGTATTTCATCTGTCCTTTCCATATAAATATTTATTTTATTTGTTTGCAATATATAATACCTAATTAGAATCAGTCTCGATGGGGATATTCATAAGTCCTTAATCCGACCTTCATCTCTGGCACAACTTGCTGTGTAATGTGGAGTATGCTAGAATGCTTCGATGGTTCAGATTCCACAGTAAACTAGATTTCATCTAGGGCTGACAAATAACCACAGTTGTAACACTGATGTCTACACATCCACAGCAAATTCAAGCCAAACAAAGGCTTAATGTGGTCTAGTTGGCCCAAACAAACATATACAATACTTTTTCATTATGATTATTATTCATCTTGTTTAATATATATACACACACATGTCCTACTTTTCAAAGGTCCTTTCTTAGCATTGATCTATGGAACAAGAGTAATAAATAAAAACGCAAACAGACAAAATAAAGGAGATATGTGGAGAAATGGAATTTCCACTGTGGCATACACATTTGAAAAATAATATTTATATATATGCACCAAATATTGAGATAGTGTTAGGGTTCTTATGGTGGTTTAAGAACTGCGTTAATTAACCCTCTACAGGCCAGGTGCGGTCTCTGTGACCGATGCAGTTTTCTATCGGTTCATTCCAGTTTACAATGTAGCTCGACGCCTTCGACTCTCCCCCTACCTTCCTAATTCTGTCTATTATTGCTACAAGTCCAATTGTTGCAGCTGTGCGCATGCTCATTGTTCAGTTATTTCGTTTCTGCTCAGATTTCGGTCACCGTGACCGCACCTGGCTTGTTGTGTCGCTCGGTTTTCAGTCAGCGTGACCGCACCTGGCCTGTTGTGTGCTTAGTTGTCATTTTACCCAAACAGAAATGAATGAGAATAATTGTGAACAGATCAGAAAGTGGCTTGAAGAAGACTGGATTCCTGAAGATGGGAGTGATCCTGATGATGCCTGGAGTAACACAGAAGTAGCTGATATTCCAGAGAATCACGTACTTCAAGAATCTCATGATTCAGAATCTGAACAACAGGCAGATTCAACTTCAGATGAAGAAGAGCCTACAACAAACTTCCAGGGGAGGACAGATGAAATCAGTCGAAGAGGTAAAACTTATTGTAATAAAAATAATTTTCTGTGGCATGGCTGTCCGCATACGACTCGTAGTAGAAGACGGTTGCACAACATAGTCTCCGAAACACCCGGTATTTGTCGTGAATATAGAGACAAAATAAATAGTGAATCGAGTGCAGAAGATATTTGGAATTTTTTATTTGATGAAAACATTCTGAACAAAATCATCGCATCTACAAATCAGCATTTACAAAAATATAAATGCCAGTATGAAGACAAAAGTAATTGTTACGATGTAGATGTTGTAGAGTTGAGAGCATTGTTTGGTATGCTATATTACTCCCCAATTTTCAAAGAAAATCATGAAGACTTCACGAACTGGTACAGCTCCGATGGGACTGGTAGGGACATATACAGGTCAATTATTTCTAAAAATAGACTGAAAACCTTGCTGCTAGCCTTACGCTTCGACGACCACATAACAAGAGACGAAAGGCGCAAAACAGACCCTGCAGCTCCCATAACGGAGGTTTTTGATGCTTTTATTGCAAATTCAAGGAGTATTTACTGTATCGGCACATCAGCGTGTGTTGACGAAATGTTAGTAGCATTTCGTGGCCATTGCAAATTCAAAATGTTTATGCCAAAGAAACCAGCCAAGTATGGTGTAAAAATTTTGTGTCTCACAGATGCTGAAACAGGATACTTACATAATGCCTATATATATGTTGGAAAAGACTCAGACTGAAAGTATTTGCCAGAAGAATATAAAATATTCAAGAAACCAAGTCAGGCAGTTTTGAAACTTGTTGAACATATCAAAGGGAGTAACAGAAACATAACAGCCGACAATTGGTTCACGTCAATAGAATTAGTACAGGAACTTCAAAGAAATGGTCTAACATACGTGGGAACAATAAAGAAAAACCAAAAAGAAATACCAGCAGCATTCAAAGCGTCACCAACACGTCCAGTTGGCTCTTCCTTGTTTGGTTTCTGTGATGATCTAACGTTGGTGTCATATGTACCGAAAAAATCTAAAGCAGTGATTCTCATTTCGAGTATCCTTCTCTTTGTTTTGGTTTATAAAATAAAAAAGTATTCTCAAATTGTCTTTTAATGTAGCAATAAATTAGCGCGGTCACCATGACCGCACATGGCCTATTAAGTTATAAATAATGACCCGGCCTGTAGAGGGTTAATTAAAAAGTCCACCAAAAAACAATGTTATGTTGATGTTCGTTTATTTTGATCAAATCAACAAGTCAGCGATATTCACTAGTATAGGTACAATACAGAGATGTACAGTCGCAAACTCAACTGAATGATTGAAACTCTCTGTTACACTGAATACTGTCAACTAAACTGACTTACTAACTGAATGAATGTCTCTGTCCAGGCGATCTGTTTATATAGTCTTTATCGAAATTACGAGAATTCTTCAAAGGCATCCGCCCGATATTTCTCGATCATTAACAATCACTCAAACAATCTAACATATTAAAAACAATCGGAATTAATACAAAATTAATTAACAACATTACAAAATGATCAGAAATGGTAATTATAGATACTTAAATACAAAATTATTTACCGAAATCCTTTCAAACGGTAGAAAAATGTCCTGTAGACATCGTAACTTACATTAATACATGGAATTACAAACATTTAAGAAATTCTCTTGCATCATTCGGTTCTTAAACATATTAAATGGCCTTTGAATAATTTTCTTACCTAAAACAAAGTCTATATACACTGATTTACAAGAAATTAAAAAACAAACGTATCAAATCACTTTCAAGCAAACTTTAGTTAATTACAAATACTTCATACAGTACAATGCTATTCAAAATTCAGGTATTAGGGCTGTTACAACCCCTCCCCAGGATTCACTTAATTTTACATAGTTAAAATTGATTGAATCCGTCACGAATCTGAGCAGGTTGAATGTACACATAATGCCAACACAAACAGGTTAGAATCAATCAACCATAATGACTTTTACAATGAACAAGTACAATTCTTCATTACATACAACATCTGCACATAGTCCATGACACTGATTTTGTTTACAATAATTGTCTTTTCTCAGATCCAATCATTTTTTCAGTTACTGTTTTTACACAACAAACGTTCAATGTCATCACCTTAAGTCAATTATTTTCACACCAAATTACACACTTGATATCTGCTTGTTAATGACAACTGTCTGTTTACATTTTACAGCTGATAATTTGTCTACACAATGTAGAAAGTCATAACATCTTGAAAATACCTAAAGTTTCTATACAAATTGCTTTATACAGTGAAATGCTTACATCTTAAACATTCAGTATTATTACATCTGCATCTGAACTTAAGTACTCACACAAACTATTTACATGCATCAATTAACAAACTTATTTACAAAACTAGATATTTACAGGTTGTTGACCCCTCCCCAAACCATGCATTTTGATTAATTCTCATAAGTGGGTTCCAGGATTTCCCTGGAAACCCAGAACCATGTAAGTTACTTTTTCCTAACCTTACAGTTTTCTTCAACTTTTGTATACGCATCTAACACCACATTTCTATTTATACAAATCTGTTGTAATAGTTCGTCACAAACTCTAGCTACACCAGCATCCTTATATTTAACTCTCACATGATCTACTTCTTGTATGCCTTTCCAACCAGTCTTCTCAAAATCAATCCAGTATTCCCCACTGTCTAATTTAATCCGTAAGTTACCTTCTCCACAGTCTACCAAAGCCTTTACTTTTGTAAGCCAATCCATGCCTAAAATGCAATTAACATTCAACTTAGGGACTACATACATGGGTATTTCTACATTTACAGTCCCCATACACCCTTCCATCAACATTTCCTTACTAATTCTCTTACTTCGAGAACCAGTAGCAGTAATAACAGTCATATTACTAACGGGTAATACTTCAATTTGATGGGTGCTTTCAATTTCATTAAATAATCCCTCAGCAAGGCAAGAAACCTGTGACCCGGTATCAATGAGAGCATCTATTTGTTTATTAAAAGCATTAATTTGCACTATGGGAACTTTATCTAAAACTTCATCCTTATCCTCCACCTCTTCCAATAAATCTTCTCTGGGATTATTCATAAAAATGGTATTAACTCTATAGCAGTTGGTACCTGGACCCACCTTCTTGTCCACCACTGCGGGGCCCATCACAGGGGTGGTCTTTAGTTTGCCTGCCCCCCATGCTGCCTTTCCTTTTCAGATTGAGGGTTCTGTTCTCTCACTTCCCCATTATCATTCCTCCTTGTGTAATTATCACGAACCCATCCCCTAGATCTACCATCCCTTGACGCATTACCCCTTCTAGGGGGACTCCTGCTGCCCCTCCTATGGTGTTGGTGGTGGTAATGTTGTTCATTGAATGACTCCTGGGCATCCAAGCATCTCAACAATTCAGAAACTCTATCCACATTTACTACATCCAAAGTGGAAATTAAATTTCTTGTTTGCTGAGGTAGCCTAGCTCCTATCAAATCAATGAATTCCTCCTCTCCATAAGGATGGTCTAAATACTTACACACGGATCCAACATTTATGAAAAAAGTCATGTTGAGTTTCCCTACCAGGTTTATAGGGTCTACCAGTCATTAACTCTCTTTTCCTGAATCTGCCTGCTTGTCGACCAAAAATGTTTCTAAAAGTTTTCTTTAAACAGCTTGTAGTCAGTTACTTCCCTAGCTTGTCTATCACCCCATGTCCTAGCATAAGACTTAAGATGTTTACCCACAAGTGAAATTTTCTTATTGTCGGGTAACAAATTAAAATAGTCTGATCTTTCAAAATTATCTATAAATTCAATAGGGTGAAGCCTCCCACTATCATCATAGAATTCAAATTCTTCTTTAACATCGACACTGAAATTTGGATTACCTGTTAAGGGAACCTGACTTAACTGAACCTGCAACCCAGTAACCCTTTTCTCTAACTGATTAACGTTAGATTGGGTACCCTCCAATTCATGGGTAAGCTGTTTCTGCTGATGTGCCAACGCATTAACATTTTGTCCCACCTCTTGTCTCAACTCGTTGACCCTTTGAGCAGATTTACTGTCACTGGTTTCGAACAAACTCACATATTCCTCCTTCATCATATTACATTCTTCTCTGACTCCCTTCATCTCCTTGCTATATTTACAGTCTACTTCATTAATTAAATCAACACATGCATCTTTAGTGTCTCTACAAATTTGGTTAACCTTTACAAAATTCTCCTGACACTCTACAACAGCTTGTTCCAGTTTCGAATTCAAACTATTGACATCCTCCTTAAATTTAGAACTAAAACCTTGAAATTGCATACTGATTTTCTTATCAAAACAATCAGCCAACTCAGAGAATTTGTTCTCCAAATCCAATTCCTTTTTGAACTCAGAAAACTTACTGTCAAATTTATTATCAATTTCAGAAAACTTACTATTCATTTCAGAGAATTTCCTATCGAGATTTAACTCATTTTTAAATTCAGAAAATTTGCTATCATTATCACTCTTTAACTCATTTCTAAATTCAGAAAATTTGCTATCAAATTCAGAAAATTTTGCATCAAATTTGGCTACAAAAGACTCTAGAAAAGCTTGCAGGTTCTGACTATCAGCCATTTTTAGTAATTAGCAAAATTAAGAAAAATTAAAATCTTTCCAATCTGCCACACAATAACATGCAAAAGAAATCACTTGAATATTCAATGCAGTACTTACAGTTCTTCCTCAATTTTGTATCACATTAAATTTCACTTAGAAGCACTTATTTAACCATTAAACACCACACTGACTTCAAACACTTAACCACACTTTTCACAATTCACTGTAGGAAGACGATTTTGAGGTCAAAGAAAATTCACTCGTCGTCGGAAGATTACAGCCGATTCCCGCTGGAAAATCTCCGCCTTAGGCCGAAGAAGATTCGCTTTCCGTCAAATCAGTGTCGCCTGTAAAACCTCTACGTGTCGTAGCCGGTCGAAATTTTCTCGTAGGTTATGTTCGCTTATCGCCGATAATTCGTCGCAATTTTCTGCAGATTCTTTTTAGAAGATAAACATCCCACAGATGTTTAAGAACTTCTCGTCCTGTCAACAGTCGCTATGTTAGGGTTCTTCGGGTGGTTTATTTTACTGATTAATTAATTAAAAAGTCCACCAAAAAACAATGTTATGTTGATGTTCGTTTATTTTGATCAAATCAACAAGTCAGCGGTATTCACTAGCATAGGTACAATACAGAGATGCACAGTCACAAACTCAACTGAATGATTGAAACTCTCTGTAACACTGAATACTGTCAACTAAACTGACTTACTAACTGAATGAATGTCTCTGTCCAGGCGATCTGTTTATATAGTCTTTATCGAAATTACGAGAATTCTTCAAAGGCATCCGCCCGATATTTCTCATTAACAATCACTCAAATAATCTAACATATTAAAAACAATCGGAATTAATACAAAATTAATTAACAACATTACAAAAATGATCAGAAATGGTAATTATACATACTTAAATACAAAATTATTTACAGAAATCCTTTCAAACGGTAGAAAATTGTCCTGTATATATCGTAACTTACATTAATACATGGAATTACAAACATTTAAGAAATTCTCTTGCATCATTCGGTTCTTAAACATATTAAATGGCCTTTGAATAATTTTCTTACCTAAAACAGAGTCTATATACACTGATTTACAAGAAATTACAAAACAAACGTATCAAATCACTTTCAAGCAAACTTTAGCTAATTACAAATACTTCATACAGTACAATGCTATTCAAAATTCAGGTATTAGGGCTGTTACAATAGGATAATTTAATTTAATTGCAATGGAAATCTCCCCAGTCGTCCATTTACCCTTTGTTATATATATATATATATAATCTTATATCCTTTGAGAGCAAATTTCTCCAGCCATCTGCTTCTGTCATTTACAAATATTTATATTAAATTCTTTCAGCAATTTGGTAAATTATTAATCACTTCTCCTAGTAATTAATTACAATCTCTGACTACCTTACCTTATGTATGAAATCAGGTGTCAGCTTATGCTGGTGGTAATCTGTTCCCTTTCATGTACTACTCCTAACGCTTCAACTAACATCCTTTAAAGCCACGGCAATAGTGTATGCCCTGTCAATGCACAGCACTTTCTTTACCCTCTTTCTATCTTCCAATAACTCTCAATGCAGCTCCTTTATCATATCAGTTACTGACTTGTACAGCAGTAATGTCTACAAATCTTGCTGTTTTCCATTACATGCTATCACACTCTTGTATTTGATACCCAAAATGCAAGTCACAAACTATATCACCATAATCAATCAATGGTCTAACTGAAGTTTTGTGAGCCAGTTCCCTCAGTTCTCTGATAAATCCCCTCATCACCACCTCCAAAAAATGAATGATTTTGTTACCTTTTCCTTCTGTCTGTTGAATGTGTTCTGCCGAGCAGAGTTTAACATTAAAGTTTATGCCAAGATATTTGCACTTCAAGTCTGCAACAAGCAATTCCGTCCTTGTCCTATAATCATTATCAACCTTCAACTTTTGACATAGGGGATAATGGATAATTGGAGCTTATCCTGACTAATCTGAATATTGTGGACTAGAAACCTGCAAGTTTTGTTGAAGGCTCCCTAGAGTGCATCATTCTTCCTTATTACAACTGATATCTCAGTTGCTCTAAGTTTGCCACACAGACGACAGTGTGTTTTCGGCTGTCCAATTAATTTTTGCTGCTATCTTGAACAGGTGAGTTTGCTATATTGCTTATAATTAGAGATGTTCCGACTAGTCAGCGACTAGTCGGTAAAGCCGACTATCCGGCCACTTTCATAGTCGGCGATTATTCGGCAAAGAGCGCCGACTATCCGGCTTCTTAGTACGTGTAATGCCGCATTTACACTCTCGCCTCGCACCTCATGCACAAGCGCTGACGCGAACTGCCGTTTACACTCTCACAAGAATTGATTCATGGATGACTAGTGGGCGTGCCAGCTTTCGGGGTGGGTGGGAGGGGTTTGGTCCAATAGTGAAACGCATTCGTTTTTCAACATAAAATTGACTGTTTAAGTTTTTTTAAATAGATTTAATTATGTTGATTTGCATCTTCAAGGAGCTAATAAAACTCTTATTTGTTACCAAAATGTTCTGTTTGTCATTATTTATTGAAAACTTTTAACTACTGCGTTACAATCTATTGAGAAGGGAATTTCAACAGTTTCCTGAATTATTATCTATAAACGATAATAACTCCAGAGGATATTGACAGATTCAGTACAAACTTGAAACATGGAAAAACGATTTGAAGAAATTTTGAAATTCGAGGTGTATGATTGGATGAAAAATCCTTCTACCGCAAATATTGAAGAAGCTGTTACAACTTGACAGGTTTAGAAATCGTATATGACACAGAAAGTAAACATAAATTCGGCTAAGCGCAAATTGAGACGCGTATAGCGCGTGTGACGTGACGCAGCACAGCGCACTTTTTTTGTAAACTACGGAATCAAATACAACAGCGCACATTGGGAACACGACGCTATGCGGCGCAACTCACGGCTTCTCACAGTCGCGCGGCGCTGTGGTCGAGGCACAGTTTCTCGCACCACGCGGGTGAATGTGTGGTGTTGTTAACCCACTAATCTTTACCTTTTTAAAAATTAATAGAGGCAGTGATATGGCACAAAGAGCTTTATTATACAAAACATGTAAAAAAACTGAAGAATTGGACTTGGGGTGCCACTGCATATAATTGTAATCTGAAAGACGATTAATGTTACCCATATTTCCACAAATAGCCATTTCACAATTTTTCGTTAATACATAGTAAGGAAAGGATTTTTCTAATTAGTACATCAATATGCAACGTTTGCTCTAACATGATCCCACATAACCTATAGAACGTAAAACTTACACAAATGGAGTGTAGTATGTTGTCACTATTTTCCAATCATAACGGATTGACCTTGAAATGGATTGCTGCTCAATTGTGGAAACACTCTCTGAAATTCTTCCTCACTTTGATAATAGCTGATGCAGTGATTCAGTTTGCTGCAACAGTTTGGTATCGTTCACATCTTTTGTTACCACTATTTACTTGGAAACCATCAGAAATGTTGAGAACAGATTTCGATCACCCAAATATATGTTGAAAGGATTTACTCCATATGTCTATACTACAACCATTTCTTCAATATGAGCCGCAGTTATAAGCAAAATTGTTAGCCTCTGGTTGAAAGCTTTGTCATGGTGTATGGGGTAAGGCGCCAGCTACCGATTTGCGAACCCAGGTTCAAATCCCCATATTGCCAAATGTTTTTATTTCTTTTTTTATATTCGACAATCTTCGAGCACTGATTTTATTTTATTTAAAATTAATTTATATATTTTTATCATGTGAAATAATGTTTAAAGCATAAAATGTTACATAATATATACTCTTAATTTTTTTTTAGAAGATCATGATTTTATTGTTAGTAAGTTTATTTTTAATGTGTTTTCTAATGAGACAGGTATGTTACATCTCCATCTTTCTCTACAGTTATTATTTTAAAGTAAGTAGTTGCTCAAAATGGGAGCTGATTTTACAATATCTTTCAGCGTGTCCACTTTACTATCAAATGGTTTCCTGAACACACGAAACCATGAAGACAGTATACCAAAGGGGCATTCCGGGGTTTGTCGAGCTCGAAAAATTCAGGCTTTAAAAATTTTGTGTTCATAATTTTCAGTTACACTCCTCCTTGTATATTTTCTGTTAAAAGAAAGACAGTATCAGCTTAGCAATCTTAGGTATACTTTCAGGAGACAGAAGTAGTAACATGTGTTACATTATTTTCATGCCCGATACACTACTAGCAAATACATTTCCATTGATAAATCTGCCCACAGATCCAATATCTATTGTTCTGAATTTTTAATCTGCTTTTCCTTTAAGACAAAATATACTCGTTAGTTTACTTAAATTTCTTCAGCAAGGAATAGAGCAAAACTCCATGTTTGGCACCATCTGATTCTAAATAACGACAAATGTCAATAATGAAAAATGTTTTCTTCGCGTGTCGTGCATTTTCAGACGCGAGTGGTACGCGCCACTTGGAAAATGCGTCTCAATCTGCGGACCTCCACGCTACGCGAGTCTCACGTGCGTATCATGCCGCTCGTGTCGCGTCATGTCTCACGTGTTATACGCGCCTCAGTTTGAGCTTAGCCTAAGCAAGATGAGGTATTACTTCAGACACCGAAGAGCAACTTGAACTTATAATCTTAGTAATCTCTTCAAATGGCTAGAGCAATTCAATGCTTTTCCGAGTATTTTCCACTCTTCAGTAGACAAATTTTCGAAATTTACCGATGTTTCAGCCACGTATAAAGAAACAGCCCGTTTTTGTTCTATAAGGCGATATCTCATATAGTACGAGGAATTCCATCTGGTACATATGTCTTGGACAAGCTGGTAGTCTGGTAAATTTAGTTCTTGCTGCAGATCACGAAGTTTTAACTGAGCCTGATTAGAGTGGTTAAAGTGTGTGACAATTCTTCTTGATTTCACAAGTATTTGTGTCATGGTATCATGGTTCAAAGCAGAAGTGATTGCTAGTTGTAGAGTATGTATGAAACAAGGTACTCCCTTAAAAACTGAATCATTGATTCCTTTCATCACATTTCTACAGTTGTTTCGCACAACGGCGTGAATTTTGGTTGTATCTATATTCCACAAAGTTGGAATTTCTTCTAAACAATTTTTTATATTATTGGCAGTATGTGTTTCGGGGAAATGTTTAATTTGCAATACTGCGTGATGATATTTTAATCTATCGTCAAGCCTGTGAGCTGTAAAACTCAAAAAACTTTCCTTGTTATTTGTGTTTGTCCACATGTCGGTAGTGACTGAAATTGCAGCTGCACTAAGCACTCCTCTTCGCATTTCAGATTTAGTCTCTTCGTAAAGATGAGGAATGATGTTTTCTGTGAAATACTTTCTGCCCGGCATGCTATATTTTGGTTTAATTTTTCTCATCAAGTTTCTAAAGCCAGTAGTTTCAACAATTGACAACGGCTGTTTGTCAAGTGCAATCATATCACCAATCGCAATATTGATGTCTCTCGATCTTGAGTCTTCACGTGACCATTGTACAGCAAAACTATCTTCAATATTTTGCTGGCTTTTCTGACATAAACTGACCTCTGACGACACTGATGTTGACGGAGTAGGCACTGTTGTGGGTAGTTCATCTACTTGGATTCGCGACTGGGATGAATCGTCTGTGGTGGAACATTTGATCACAGAACCTAACTGAGGTATCAGGGTTGGATATCGGTATGTGATATGGTTGATCATACTCGTAGTATTTGCTGTTTTTCCCTGCCCACCACGAGAAATTATCATTTGGCACTGATTACACTTCACTTTACGCGAATCATTGTCCAATTGATCAAAAAAAAAAAAAAAAATCCATACACGAGACTTTCTTTTTGGCATGATTAAATTAATTTTAATTCTCTTTCACTTTAATGAGCAATAACAACACTGTTGTTCTTATTTTTTACACAAAAACACCGCTCTGACCCGTGCAAAAGCAAAAATCAAGAAACAATGCGAACTAAACAATATATGTTCCAACATGCTCGTAGGCTGCAGTCACAACTTGCGCATGAATCAGCTGTAAACGAAGCGTCACGGAAATTGCCGAATACCCCTGAAACCGTGATCGGCTTGGTCAACTAGTTGGCCTCTTTACAACTGACTAATCGGGTAGTCGGCCAAAGTCATAGTCGGAACATCTCTACTTATAATGTTATCTTAATATATTGTACCGAATGTGGTGGTGTAACGGTTAGCGTTCTGGCCTCACATTTGGGAGGACAGCGGTTCGAATCCCCGTCTGGGCATCCAGATTTGAGATTTCCATGGTTTCCCAAATCACTCCAGGCAAATGCCGGGATGCTTCCTTCAAAAGGCCATTCCTTGCCGCCCATCCTTTCCCGTCTCTAAGGACCTCGCTGTTAAGAGACGTTAAACAGTTAAAAAAAATATTACTATATTGTAATGGTTGTGTGATTAATGTAGTTTAGCAGGCTCTGTGTAAAAAGGGAGGGAAAAATTATATTACATATATATATATATATTACTTATTCACAAAAGCGTTAACATCTGGGGTAATGAGGGCCACAATCAATGGGAAATGGGAGCTTAGATCTGATTATCCCATAATTAAGTCACCAACAAGCTCAAAAAAAAAAAAAAAAAAAAAAAAAAAATAGTATTGGTGATTTTAACTTCTTCACCTTTATGAAAACTATATAAATAAAAGGAAACACAAAAGGCAATAATGGTGCGCTGAAGAAAAGATATGCATTTTCTGCTGCAAAAAAAGGAAAGCAATGGTGATTGCAAGGAGTAGACCACTTAATTGGAGATGTAGGGCTACAAGTCATATATCACAATCTTCATTGATTTTAATTAGGAATGAAAGTGTATAAAAATTGTTTATTTGATTTGCTTCATGGAAGTAGAATCAAATGGTGCTGTAAATGTCTTGTGAAGTGTGTAAAAATGTAGCACATCTGGGCTGTGTAGACTGTGATGTTGAACTGTCCTTGATTTGTAAATTTTGTGTTATGAAACAATAATGTGTTTCTAATTAACAAAAAGTAAATGATTAATTTGTAGTTCCACAAGAGTATAAAGAATTGTATTAATTTTCAGTTTTGTCAAGAAGACTAAAGTTCTTTAAGTATTATGGTCTAATATGGCTATGGCTTCCATTACCCTGTAGGGGGCTCCAGTACTGGATTAACCACGTAGCAGGAGGTAGCAAATGCTATGGGCCTCGCGCTTCTCAGGGGGGCCCCCCGCACCTAGGCTAGATTGGCAACCTTTTTTTTTAGCTCTACAATTTTCTCCCGGGTGGCAAAAATCAAGGAAATCAAGAGCCTCTTCTTCACATTTGCTACAGGCCCCGCACTGTCTTAATCAGGCACTGGGGGGCTCCCATTAACCAATTGAATGGGTAATGAGAGTCATTCAAGTCAATTTAGTTTTTCTTTTTTATTCTCTTCAGTGAAGTGTCCATTGTTGTTGTGGTTTACATAGTCCATGGATTAGACATAACAGAAACTAAACTTAAAAAAAAAAAAGATACAAAAAAATCATTTCTAAGGCATTCTTATTTAACTTTTTCCTTAGTAGGCTCCCACTACCCCATTCTCCCCTACACAATGAGGAGAGTCTTTGTTTCATTTATCTTCATTTCATATTGACCTACTCAAATTAAATATTCTGTCCAGGTCACCTGTTCAGCCTTCGCTCATTTGGATACTTTAAAATGTCATCTGCAAATAACCTTACTTCTGACTGTAAACAATCAATACAATCATTCATTAGAATAATGAATAGCAATGGTCGCAATATACTACCCTTTGGCACTTCCATATCCCCTTCCATCTATTTTTGATACTGCATTTCCTGTTCTAAATAACCACAGTTCTAAATAACCACAGCAGGATGGTGTTAAACACAGACAGATATGTACACACACTAAGCATTGCAATTTTGGACTGTATGGACCTTCTTCAGCTGTGGAATGAGGAGGTGTAAGCTAACCTAAAATTCAGCAAACTGCCTAGTGAAATTAATTCACAGAACAGCGTGTTCAATTGAATAACATGGTACATCAGTTTTAAAGTAATTTACTTAGTCAGTTCAAGTAAAAAATCAGGTTAAACAGTTATAGTCAGAACATAAGATCAGCATATTTAGTATTTGGTTACAGAATATTTCGCAAAAATAAACATTTTCTTCTGTTCTAGAGATTATATTTTGAAAGATACAAAGACAGTTTATAACAAGAAAGAAACGTAATTTTGGAGAAACGTCACTAAAGTTTAAAAGTTGATTTTGAGCAGTTTGTAAAGATCAAAATAACCAGCTTAGAAGATAAGTAAATTCAGGTGAGAAAACTATATTCAAAATAAAGCTTAGTCAAATACAAACAGTTTCCAGTAAGTTTCAGCTAAATGCAAGAAGTCATTGGCTCAAGATAGAGAAAGTAAAATTTTGAGCGGCAACGATATTTTGACAACATGGCTTGAATAGTTATCCTCCACATGAAAGTTTTTACAAAATTCATAGTAAATCAAGAAAGCAGGTAGCTACTTAAAATTTACACAACCTGCAAAAAAGTACACATACAATTGTTCAAAACATGTTTCACAGATGTCAAATAGTTATTTACAGTTTCAGAATTAATGATTGTATAACATTTTGCTTCAAACTGTTAGAAAATAGTAAACACAACGTTCTTGCTACCAACCGAAAGAGCAGTAAATCAGAAGTAAACTAAAAGTTATTTCATACTTGTAGCTTTAAAACTGAGGAAGATATTAATGTTTTTTTGGAGTTTCAGAAAATAATTTTTATGGTCAAACTATTGAAGTTACGAATTTTTTTTATTAGGATCGAAATTAACACTTTTTGATCAACCTAGCTATTGTTAAAATTTCAGACAGATGTGAGTTTATTTATGCACATTGAGGAGATAGGATGACAAAATCCTCAAGCTTGAGAGACTACATTTGATCAGAATGTGGGACTGCTCTCATGTGAAGAGAAAAAATGAAACGTTCCCACAGAGTCTTCTATAAAAAGAGGCCCTACCTTTACCCGCCCCAGTGTTTCAGAATAAGTTAGAGCATGACCACGCTACTTTGTAGCGCTAATTGGGTGCGCAGCAGGGTGAATGTAGATTCAGGGCAGACATGTTGAATTTTCAGGATTTTTTTTTTTTTTTTCTTTTTTGCTGTCGTCAGTCTTATGACTGGTTTGATGCAATCCTCCATCCTTTCCTATCCTGTGCTAACCTCTTCATTTCTACATACCCCTTACAGCCCACGTCCTCAATTATCTGCTTCATATATTCTAATCTCTGTCTTCCTCTACAGTTCTTACCATCAACTGTTCCCTCCACTAACAAATTAACCAATCCAGCATGTCTCAAAATATGACCTACCAGCCTGTCTCTTCTTCCTGTAATCTTCTTCCATAAACTTCTTTTCTCACCCATCATTTCCAAAACTCTTTCATTTCTTACTTTGTCTGTCCACCTAATTTTTAGCATTCTTCTGTAGCACCACATTTCAAATGCTTTAAGTTTCTTTCTTTCCGGTATTCCTAAAGTCCATGTTTCGCTACCGTAAAGTGCTGTGCGCCACACATAGAGTTTTAAGAAGTTCTTTCTAATTCCTAGATCAATATTTGAAACTAAAAGGTTTCTCTTTTTCATGAAGGCTCTTTTTGCTAGTGCTATTCTGCTTTTAACATCATTCCTGCTTAGGCCATCGGTTGTAATTTTGCTTCCCAAGTAACAGAACTCACTCACTTCTCCTATTGCATCAGATCCTATCTTTGTATCTAATCTGCTAGTATTGGTATCATTTCTGCTACATTTCATCACTTTTGTTTTACTTTGATTTATATTCAGTCTAAAATCTTCCTTCAGTATTTTGTTCATGCCATTCAGTAACTTCTCAATATCCTCAGCCCTCTCTGCTAATAAGACAATGTCGTCAGCAAATCGTAGCATACTGATTTTTTCTCCCTGAAAACTTATGCCACATGGAAATGTTTCTTTGACTTTCTTCATTGCTTCTTCTACATACAAGTTGAATATTAACGGGGATAGACTACAACCTTGTCTCACACCCTTTTTAACTGATGCATGTCTCTCGTGATTCTCTACTTTTATTACAGCCACTTCATTCTTATATAGTTTATGGAGTATTCTTCTATCTCGATACTTTAGACCTGACTTCTTTAAAATTTTGAACATCTTGTCCCACCTAACATTATCAAAAGCTTTTTCTAAATCAACAAATGCCATAAAAGTATCTTTGTTTTTCTTGATCCGCCCTTCAAGTTTTAATCTTGAAGACAGAATTGCTTCCCTTGTACCACGATTTTTCCTAAACCCAAAATGATCTTCACCTACTATCTCTTCTACTACCCTTTCCATCCTTCTGTATATTATTCTGGTCAGTAATTTTGAAGCATGTGATGTTAGACTAATGGTGCGATAATTCTCACATTAGTTGGCTTGTGCTTTCTTTGGAAGTGTGAAGATGATATTTTTATTAAAATCAGTTGGAATTTCTCCTGTTTCATAACTTTTTGATATCAGCTTGAATAATCTTTCGATTCCTTCCTCTCCTAGGGACTTAAGAAGTACTGCAGGGATCTCATCAATTCCAACTGCCTTATTTGCTTTCAAGTCATTCAGAGATTTATTAAATTCCGCCCTCAAAACAGGATCTCCTAAGTCATCAATGTTTACATCACCTTCCTTTTCCATTACACTGTTGTTCAAGTCGTCCCCAACATACAGTTTCTCAATGTATTCTTTCCATCGGTTAGCTCTATCCTCTGAGCTAAAAAGAGGTTTCCCATTGGCAGCTTTAATGTTCATACCTCTTTTCTTCATTTCTCCAAAATTCTATTTGATCTTCCTATATGCAACATGTACTTTACCTACAACCATTTCCTTTTCTACTTCTTCACACTTTTCTTGTAGCCATTTTTCTTTTTCTATTTTGCATTCCCTATTTATTTGATTTCTAAATTGCCTGAACTGCTCTCTTCCTGCTTCATCCTGAGCATTTTTGTACCTTCTCCTCTGATCCATCAGCTCCAAAATTTCTTCTGTTATCCAAGTTTTTCAGGCAGCTTGTTCCCTAAAGCCTAATGTTTCTTTACCAGCTTTCATTATTTCGGTCTTTAATGTATTCCATTCGTCCTCGGTTGAGCTCCTTTCAGAGTTATTTCTTAGACCCAAGTCTACCATTTCTGCAAATTTTTCTCTAGTGCTAGATTGTTTCAGTTTATTCACTTCCAGTCTGTTCTGCGTATACTGCTTCCTTATTCGCTTAAATTTCAGCCTGCACTCCATTATTATCAAATTATGGTCAGAGTCTATGTCTGCTCTTGGGTACGCTTTACAGTCTAGAACTTGATTCCTGAATCTCTGTTTGACCATGATATAATCTAGCTGATATCTGCCTGTATCCCCAGGACTGTTTCCAGGTGTAAATTCTTCTTGCATGCTTCTTAAACAGTGTGTTTGCCACTTCTAGCTTATATCTTTCACAAAATTCTAGCAACCTGCTTCCTCACTCATTTCTTTCTCCTAGACCAAAACTTCATACAGTTTTCCCCTCTTTTCCTTCTCCCACTATTGCATTCCAAGCACCCATGATTATTAGATTTTCCTCCCCCTTCACATATTGGATTAATTCTTCAATTTCGCTATATATTTTTTCTATTTCTTCATCATCTTCCTGTTATGTTTGCATATACACTTGTACTAATGTGGTTGGGATGGGCTTAGTTTCTAACTTCTACAAAATAATCCTGTCACTAAACTGTTCATAATAACTCACCCGTTTCCCTACTTTCTTGTTCATTACAAATCCTACACCAGTAACTCCATTGACAGCTTTTGTGCTAATTATCCTGTGTTCCACAGACCAGAAATCCTGTGCATCCTTCCATTTAATCTCACTAATCCCAACGACATCTAACTTAAGTTGTTTCATCTCCCTTTTTAAGTTTTCTAACCTACCTGCCCTATTCAGACTTCTAACATTCCACGCTCCGACTCGTAGAATGTTTCTATCCATTCTGATGACTCCTCCCTGAGCAGTCCCCACCCGGAAATCAGATTGGGGGACTATTTTACCTCCGGAATATTTTACCCAGGAAGAAGCCATCATGATATATGTAATTTGAGAGGATTACATGTCCTCGGGATATGCTTTGGGTCTTTAATGCAGTGGTTTCCCGTTGCCTTCTGCATCCCCATGCCGTTGATCATTTCTGATTCATCCGCCTTTAGGGGCTGTTTCCAACTCCAAGGGCAAGAGGGTGCCCTGAACCGCGCCCCGCTCTTCCGCCCTCCTTTGAGAGGCCGTTGGCAAGCAGTGGGTGATTCCTTATACCGGGAATCTTTCAGTCGCCAGAGCCTCGTCCGTGCAAACAGGGTGCACCACGTGAAGGAGAGGTTGACATTTGGTTGGAAAAGGCTAATATAGCCTCTCCCAAACCCTTACATTTTGAGGCTAGTGTGTGGCAAAATTAGAACACTTCATGTAACTGTAAATTCAGTTAGGGGTCGTGAGGTTGGTCTGTCTCAAATGTGTTAATTGTTCCAATTCTTTGGTGATGATTTCCGATGCCATTAAGTTTGTGACTTTATAAAATTTTGGATGAATATATGGTTCATCAGTTTAAATTTCAGCAGTAACTTTTAATGACTACGTACCTTTCCTAATTTGGGATTAGATCAAGTAAGGTGGTGGCTGAGTTTTAGCAAAGCACAAACTGAATTATCCACAGCGTAGCACATGTTTATAGTTAAGGCAGAACAGTTTAGCATAAACCCCCGCTGAATTTATCGCCCTACAGTAGCCACCTCCACATGTTGCTATAACTGCAAAAACTAATAGTTAATCAGAGGTTAAAAGTTTGGAAACTTTTATTGTGATGGTAATATAGTTATTGATGACACAAACCCCACTATATATTTTGCAATTTTCAGATTTAAAAAAAAAAAAAAAACTACACATAATTATACTGATGTCATTATAAATTATGTAGTTGTATATAGAAATTTCATTAAAATCAACATACCCCTAAACAGCTTATGGGCTTGAAGGAGGTGTAGAATGCTAATCAGTTTCCAAGGTAAGTATTGTAATGTGTATGTGCTAAAGAAAAACCCAGTAACCTACCTTCGTATTTATTGGGTTTCACACTAACCCGTCATCCATTCATTCATTATTACACTGTACATGCACAAATCTAGCATCCACACACCAAAAAAAAAAAAAAAAAAAAAAAAAAAAATTATACCAGATGCAACTCCTTGTATTTAAAAATGGATGTTGGTATCTTACACAGGGTGTTTCTAAATGAATATCAGGGTTTCAACACTGTAGTATTTATTACATAAAATATTAAATGAAGTGAAATGAAAGAGCAACTAAAACAGTTATGCCTACAAGCTTACAAGTGTTCAATGTGAGCACCTGTTGTCACACGGCACACATCAAGATGATAGTCTATTTCTTCCCAAATGTTGATTAGTGTTTGTGGTGTAATTGTTGCAACAGATACCTCAATCTTGTTTCTTAGGTTGGGTAGGTCAGCTGGTAGTGGAGGCACATACACACGCTCCTTTAAGAACGCCCACAGGTAGAAATCACATAACATCAGATCAGGAGAGCATGGAGGCCATGCGAAACAAGCTCTGTTTTTGGGCCCTTTGCGGCCAATCCAATGGTCAGGTACAGTGACGTTCAACCAACCATGTATGTCGTTATGCCAGTGAGGCGATGCACCATCTTGCTGCCAAATGAAGTTAATTTGGTCGTCTTCTACCAATTGGGGAAATTGCCGTAGTTGTAGAGCATCAAGGTATGAAGTACCAGTTAGTTGTTTCTCCAACGAAAAAAGACCCATAAACATCCAGCCAAGATACGGCACAAAAAACATTCAGTTTTGGGGAGTCTTGTTGCAATTATACCATCTTGTGAGGATTTTCTGAGCCCCAGATGTGCACATCATGAGTGTCCACATGTCTACTGAGGTGAAATGTCGATTCATCACTGAAAACAACATGATCCAGAAAATCCGCATCACCATGCAAAACATTTCAGGTGCAAAGTTGGCACGTAAACCATGATCCTGTAGACTTAAGAGCCTGTAACAACTGTAAATAATAAGTACGTAGTTCCAAACAGTCGTCATCGGGGTAAGCGTGAAAGACTCTCCCACTCACTCAACACACTCTTGACTAACCCTTTGTCATCCCATACTCTTCGATTTGCAAAGGTAGCCGGTATTTTCAAACTGATGATACCATTTACGGATGTTATTATCACTTGGGGGATCACATCTGAACTTAATCCGGAACGCACGTTACACAGTAACTACAGATTCGGTCTTCGCAAACTATAGGACACAAAAAGCTTGCCATTTTTGCTACTAGTGCTTTCTAACGGATGAAACATTACGTGCATATGTGCACAGCTACCAACAAACAGAACTGCTTGAGTTGCTCTTTAATTTCACGTATTAATTATAATTTAATATTTTATGTAATCAATACTACAAATCGTTAAAACACCGATATTTATGTAGAAACACCCGGTATTTAAAAGTGAGTATTGGTATACCTGAGATTAATAGATGTTGACACCATTTGACTGATCACCATGAAAGTTGGCACACACATGTACTTTTTAACAAAGAAGGTTTCTGAATAAAAAAAAAAATTAAAAAAACAAACCCTCTCTCTCTTTTACCCCTTAGTGTTTATACAAATCCATGTTTTATTAAATTTCAATGGAACTAAGCACACATATACTTTAAAATAAAGAGAAAAATGCTGTCAAAAATTGCTTTGCATCACCCAACCCCTTTTATCCTTTCCACCCCCTTAATGTTTGACAATGTTCTTTATAGAAAGTCATAGTCTATAATCACCATTAAAGTTGGCACATTGGCACATATTTGTATTTTTTCCATGGAAAAGGTTGATGAATCCAGACAAAAAAAAACAAAAAAACAATGCAACTGCATTCCCTTTACACCATCTAATTTTTGTACAAACCCACAGATTTTATCCAATTTCAATGGAACTTTGCACACATATATTTTAAAACATAGAGAACAATGCTGTCAATATTTCGTTTGCAAAAACCCAACCCATCTTGTAAGCATGCAGATACTATAACCAAACAGATTAAATAAACCCTTTTAGAAGCAGTAAAGGTATTCAAAAGTTAATAAAAGGCCTAAATAAACTTTATATGACAGTAAGAAAACATTATCTTGGTAGGAAATAGGTTAATTTGCATCAATTCAATTTCCAAACAATAAACTTTGTTATAGGTTAATTTCACCATTTCTAAACCAATTTAAATGCAGTAAAGACTGCCAGTATTTAATAAAAGCCGTATGTAAACTTTTTATAACAGTAAACAAACTCTAAATCAACCGAAAATAAAATAATCATTAATAATTCAGTTTTGAAACAATGAGCTTTACTATATGAGCATTTCGATATTTTTAAACCGATTTAAGAGCAATAAAGTGGCTAAACATTAAATAAAACAACTAAACTAACTTTCTATAATGATATAAAAACCTTTTACTAACCTGAAATGTGATAATCCACAATAATTCAGCTCACCAAACAATAGATTTTTGATATTCGGTATTTCACTATTTCAACACATTTTCAAATGAAATAAAGCAGTTTTAAAGGAATAATAATTCAATTAAAGAATAAATTCACTAAAATCCGTAGTTTGTGGACGTGTAAATAACTTAAATCAATTTTTAAACACTTTGTTAGATGCACTTCACTTTTAGCATTTTTTATCACAGAATCCTAGAAAGCTTTCGGAATAAAAAGTAGATTTCTTGAAAGACCCAAAAATCTAATATCACATATATTAATTTCAAGCCATTCCATGCAGTAGAACAGATTTTATAAAGATTTCAGAAATTATTTCATCATGTAGCCATGTGCCAAGTTCAGGAATTTATTACAGCCAATCAAAGTTAGATACAGAGATGAGACAACTTTCAGAATTCGTAATTTAACTCTGAGAATATTCTGGTAATTTTACATTTTCGATAAAAGCAGTGGAAGCAAAGTTATTAAATTAAAACACATATACGGTAGCATGTTTGTAAATCTTGTCAACACTGTAATTTCACTATCCGGGCATCAATCTCAATAAAACTTACACCACTAAACTCAGGAATTTCTGGAGAACACGCTGATAATAATAATATTTAGATAAATTGTGATTTAGCCGAAATGACGAAATAATGCAAGCTCAAAGAGAGTAGTAATTCCCCTAAGCAGAAAGTAGGTCGCCTCATACGCGTAGGATAAAATAGATCTTTAAAACCAAATACTTAAAGTTACTCACTGCATATCCACTGTTTCTCTATTAAAAAAGTCCAAACACTGTTAGCCTTTAATTACCGTACGTATATCTGTTTGGTTATATAGTTAGCTAAGGCCTAATTTTGCTAGGTGGTAGCAGAAAGCTGTGACGTCATAGAGCCTATATAATCTGGTGCGGACTTAATCCACCAACTCTTTATTCTTTTGCGAGCTGAGCAGTATGTGCGTATAGTCTGTGTGAGTGTCGAGTCGGTTGGGAGGAAGACGGTTAAGGTGGGGCTACCGAGTCGGCCATCTTGGGACTATGGCGTATGGCGCGCATCACTCTTAACATGAACTGGTAATTTTACATCAGGGGTTCGGTCGGTTCTAATATCTCTCCACAACTTGCAAACTTTTGGAAAAGAATGTTCGATTTACCAATTCAACTATTAAATGCTATTTTGAACTTTTGGTTTTCTTTTGAATAAATTTGAAATTTTCGGAAAGTGAACTGTTTTCATTTCAGTAGTTTGCTTACTACCTTTTCTCTATTTGTGGGTTAACAAATATTGTGGCGACCTCAAGCATTTAAGTTGAGTTATCCTGGCTACATGTTCAAGTCTAAATTATTTCGTAAGTTTTCCATAGAACTGTGAGTCAACATCAAGAGTTTAGTTGAGGCACTAAGGCTATACTACAACCCCAGTATCAGCCTAGGGTCTTACAATCTCCGTCTTTCTACCCCCTTAATTATTGTCAATGTTCTTTATATAAATCTAGAGTTTCTATCCGAATTTGAAGAAACTTTGCATACATAGCTATATCCTACTTTAAACCAAACAGAAAAATGCTGTCTATATTTGGTTTGCAAAAGCCAAACACTTCTCCCTTTTACCCAACCCCTCTTAATTTCCAATGTTCTTTACAGAAATCCACAGTTTATATCATACTTTGATAGAACACTGCATACATATCCTTTAAAGCAAAGACAAAAATATTGTGTACATTCTATTTAGAAAACCTAACCTCTCACCTTCTTTATCTCATTTAATTTTTGCAAATGTTCTTCATAGAAACCTACAATTTTTATCCCAATTTGATCGAAATTGTACAGTATATTTAAAATCAAACAGAAAGATACTGTCCACATATGTCCTACAAAACCAAACTGCTCCCACATTCATACCCCCTTAATTTTTGCCAATGTTCTTTATACATATCCACAGTTTTATCCGACATTGATCGAACTGTGCAAATGCATACATATAATCAACGAGGAATATTCTTTCTATATTTGGTTTATAAAAGCCCAACCCTTCTCCCCATGTACCCTCACATCTTTTAACCCTTTGACTGCTGTAGACGTGTAGGCCTATACACGCGCCGCCTCGTCGCCCTGTCCTGTGCTCCAGACGTGTATACACGCGCGGCCGTGCTGCCCTGTCTGTGCTCCAGACGTGTATACACGCGCGGCCTTGCCGCCCTGTCTGTGCTCCAGACGTGTTTACACGCTAGCCTCTTAGAGACCTCGTCATGTAGCCATATTTCCACCCAGGGTGGTTAGTTTTTTCCCTTATTCGACACTTGAGAGTTGGCAGCTGCGATCTAATTTGTGTTTCTCTTTTCCTTTTAGTTTTCGCTGAGAAAATGGCACGCCGTCGTGTTTGTACAATGGAAGAAATCATGGAGATTCTTATTAGAAGTGACAATGAATATGATGTCATTGATATGGATCACAGTGATGACCCTTTGACAGGATCTCGAAGTAATAGTACTAAGCCATGTACATGAGCTAGTGAAAAATGACCATTTGTCTCCACAAGTGAAAATTCTTCAGAGAGACGAAAAATGCCAGTTGCAGAGTTTCATCTGTATCTGGTAAGGGGCATCCATACAATACGTGAGGTGTTTTTCCAGAATCTGGAACCCCCCTCCCTCTTGTGAGACCTGGTTTGCGTGAGACCCCCCCCTCCCTCCCCTAGAAATTGCCCTCACAACTTTTTGAGACCTTTATTTTTTTAGGTCTCAACCTTCCAAAGCTACACTTTTCGAGGAAATACCCCCCTTAAAATCTACTTTTGCGTCATTTGAAGACCTTTTTTTTTAGCTCTAAAGTCCAACAAGACCTCCCTCTCCCCCTTGGTAAGATTTCGCCGGAACCCTCCACCCCTATTTCACTTCACGTAATTTATGGACGCCCCTTGTTGAAGCATATACCAAGAACGAACCTAGCAATTGAAGATGCTCTGATAAAGATATCGTCAAGGATTTACTGGGAGACATTTTCCAATGTCATTCATATTAAAAATTCAAAAAAGAGCACGCCAATGCGTATATGCGCTGATGTTCGAAACAGAAAGTACGTTGAGAAACCAATGCAGAACATGTAATTTACCACTGTGTATTATACCATTTTTCAAGGCTTATCACACAAAAAGAATAATTAACCGTAAATGCAGAGTAATAATTATATTACATTTATACGCGACTAAACTAAACAAAATATAAAAACATATTTTTAACTTGCTAGTGGCGGTCCATAGCCGGGTCAAAAAGGTTGGAAAATATGTGTAGATTTTTGTGAAAGGATTCTTTCCAGATAAATTACTACGCTCACAAAACAAAAAACATTTCGTTGCTGTAATATCTATTTTGTATATGAAGTACCACATGTTTGCTTATGCCAGACATTCACTTTTAAATAACACATTTGAGGAACTGAATAATAAAATGAATCCTGTAGAAATATTTTGTGATCTTGCAAAAGCATTTGACTGTGTAAATCATGAATTACTTTTGAAAAAAAATGGAATACTATGGTATTTTTGGGACCGCAGGTAAATGGTTTAAATCATACATTGAAAGCCGAATGCAAAAAGTTTCAATTTTTGATTCTAAGATAAGTAAAGATGCTTCATCAGACTGGAAGAAAATAAAACATGGAATTCCACAAGGCTCTGTCTTAGGTCCCCTCCTCTTTCTGTTATACATCAATGACCTTCCTGGAAATTTATCCGACATAGTTAAGAGTGTTTGATTTGCAGATGACACTAACCTGACTGTGCGTAAAACACCAAACAGTACTATAGAATTTAATGTAAATGAAGTACTTAGAGTAGTAGCAAATTGGTTTAAGGCAAATGCATTAAAATTAAATTTTGAAAAAACTCATTATATTAGGTTTAAAACAAAAAACTATGCACAGCCAGATATATGTATAAACTATAAAAACAACACAATCTTAGAAACAGAGAGTATAAAATTTCTTGGTATTAAAATAGATCAGAAACTCTGTTGGCATGATCATATCACTACACTACTGGCAAAGTTAAATAGTGCCACCTTCGCAATACGAACACTTTCTCTAACAGCAGATCTAGAATTAATGAAACAGGTGTACTCCTCATATTTTCATTCAGTAATGTTATATGGCATAATTTTTTGGGGGAACTCTTCACAAAGTAAAAAAGTTTTCATAGCACAGAAAAGAGCTATTAGGTTTCTGTGTAGGGTAAAACCAAGAACTTCTTGCAGACAACTCTTTAAGAAACTCAATATTCTTACAATGTATTCTTAGTATATATATTCTCTCATGAGCTTTGTCATAGAAAATTTTAACCTGTTTACACCTAATTCACAGGTACACAGTTTCAATACAAGAAACAGAAATAACTTGCATAAAACACAAACATCTCTGTCATTAGTACAAAGAGGAGTTAATTATTCTGGGATACATCTGTTTAATAAACTACCTAATCGTATAAAACAGCTTTCAGATAATAAAGATGTATTCAAACAAAAACTTAGAGATTATCTTATTGGCAACTCCTTCTACTCCATTCTAGAATTTGAAGAAAACAATTAATTGTACTCATTATGACATTTGCAAAACTCAGTTGCAAAAATGTATGTTTATTATTATTTCTTGTATTTGTAAAATATGTATATATATATATTTACTATGATATGACTCATATTATGTGTATATGTATCAAGAATGACATGTTTCACATCCCAGAGGTACTTCCTCAGCAGGGATCCATGGAACAAGATTGATAAATAAATAAAATAAATAAAAACTGAAAAACTTTAGATGTTATATTAACAGCATTTATTTTGTATCTGGGGTTTCAAATCGCCGAACGACAGCAGAAGAACGTCACACACAAGACTCCAGATGTATTCAGTACACAGCGGTCCCGGTCGAATGTGGCATTCCAGCGCAGGTAAACAGCTTAGGCGTAAACAAAGGAGCACTCAGCGAGAGCTCGGCCGGGCGAAACCGTAGCAGTTAAAGGGTTAATTTCCAGTGTTCTTAATAGAAACCCACAGTTTTAAATCTGGTCAAAATCTGTTCTGCTGTTTTTAAGTTAAGCCAGAATATTCACAAAATAAATGAGTCTTAATGACTCAACATGTACATAAAATTTTAACTTGCACCCCAATCTTTCAAGCTGTGTAAACCAATTAAAAAATTTCTGTGTGATACCAGAACAAACAAATATATTCCAGATACAGATTTATATGCATGTATGTATTTATGTGTTGATGGTACATGTTTCAATTTTGAGCAGCAACTTTAACAGATGTTGTGATTAGGTTGAAATGCAGCCTTGACCAAATTGTAGGCTGGTCACACCATATTACAACATCCAATTTACTCTGTTCTGGGAATGGTTTGGGTATATCTATGTTTGTAAAGGGGCCCACTCACTAGCAGTTCGCCTGCAGGCCGTGGACTGAGGGTCGGGTCGTCAGACGCTGGCCGATGGAGGCCACACATTAGGAAGAGGCAATCTTGAGGCGAGGTCGCTGCCTGCAGGAGGGTCGCGTCGTCAGGCGCTGGCCGACCAAGGCCACACATTATTCAGTCCGCGTGAAAGACAAAATCCTGAGGCATTGGCCTCACAGGTCACTGCCTGCACTCGACCTCAAAGCTACCCACTCACATACAGATCGCCTGCAGACCGTCACCTCTGTCACAGTTTAACCATCAAACGACGATTGTTGCCGCAGTGCAAAATATTGACAAATTGGTTGTAAATAAAGAGAAAAAAAGTTAGCAGCTTTAGTTATATTGTTGGTGTTATTGGAAAATCCAAGAAGCCACCGAAGACGTTTTTGGGTGAAAGATTGGCTTCTCGAAAGAGAAAAGTTGTCGCATATGAATCTATTAAGGAACTGCGAACATCTGCTACTGAAGATTTAAAAATTATCTTCGCATGGCTGATAAGTCTTTCGAAAAGTTATTAAAACTTGTGAAACCATGCATTTCGAAGAAAAATACAAAAATGAGAAGGGCAATCAGTGCAGAAGAAAGGTTAAATGCAACTCTACGGTTTCTTACAACATGACGCAGTTTTGAGGATTTAAAATTTTCAAGGCTTTTTTCTCCTCAGGCACTAGGAGTTATTATATCTGAAACGTATAAAGCTATCTACAGATATTTTAAAAAATGAATATTTACAGGTAAAAAAATATATTAGTATTTATTTTTAGATACATATCAAACATTTTGTGTTTTTACAGCTACATATTGTAAATAATGTACATTTTTATATTTTAAATAGCACCGTATTTGTTTTCAGTTTCCAAGTATCAGTAAGGAATGGAAAGATATGTCCAGAAACTTTGAGAAGAGTTGGAATTTTCCCAATTGCGCAGGAGCTATTGACGGGAAACATATTAGAATTGTGAAGCCTGCTAACAGTGGATCATATTTTTATAACTATAAAGGCTATGACCATATAGTCATGATGGCTGTTGTTAATGTTGATTACTAATTTACTTATGTCAGAGTTGGCTGTCACGGAAGGGTGTCTCATGGAGGTGTTTTGGAAACTACAACCTTCTATGAAAACCTGTTAGAACGAAAACTTAACTACCAACGGATTTTTTTGGTAGCAGAGGCTTTTCCGTTACATACAAATGTACTTAATCCTTATTGTTACAAAAGTTTAGCACCAGATGAACGTATTTTCAATTATAGATTAAATCGAGCCAGGCGTACTGTAGAAAACGCATTTGGTATATTAGCAAGCAGATTTAGAATTTTTCATACTGTAATTAATATGAAACATGAAAAAATCAACTACGTTGTTCTTGCAACTTGTGCTCTTTTAAGACGACATGCAACTAACTCCTATTTCACCAAAAATATTGTCGATACCGAAGTGCTTGATACAGGAGACGTAATACCGGGGGACTGGAGGAAAGAAAAATCATTGGATGGTCTACAACATGGTTATGGGCGAAATCCATCACAGAGTGCAAAGGAAAATTGAGATATCTACAAGAGATACTTTATGGAAGCAGGAAAAGTGTCGTGGCAAGACAATTTTATATAAGGAGCAATTTTATATATTATTTATTCAACCTATGTAAGATAAATTAAAACTGAAGAAAACATTACATTTTATTTAATTAATTTTTTTACTAGTGCTTTACTGTCATATAAAAAGAAATTCAAATAAAACCCAATAATAATGATTGTGGAATTTAATAACGAATCTTACCTCATTATCAGAATCTTCTACATCCATGTCATCGTCATTATCGGTTGAAATTGGTTGCAATAATTCCTCTTGATCAGAAGTAAAAAGAAGCAGTTTAATGTACCAAAGTGTAGGCGTATAGATCTCCTCTGAGCCACTTCCAGATCTTTTACTTTTGTTTACTTTTTTTAGTTCTTTTCGAAAAGAGCTCCTCAGGTTATTTAATTTGTTTTTCACTGTATCTATTGTGGCATTTTGATCAAAACTTTTGTAATAGTTCAACAATGATGAATATGCCTTTTCTCGCATGATACAGATTGAATAATGTTTTGATTTAATTTTCCACAAACATGGATTATTTCTGTAAACATCTATCAATCCCATTTTAAAGTCTGGCTGATTACAACGTTTGTCACTCATGTTGTAAAAAAACTTTTGTAAAATATGCACAATACGATCTTGGCCCGAAGGCGAACTTTAATCCGCACAGAAGATCAGATGTTCGGGCCTGGCCTCACGATAAACCACCAAACACAGAGGGGTTCCACTTGACTGCAGATATCGGCATGCTGTTGGACTGCGTGTGTGTGGCGGAAACTGGCCTCAAGGGAAGACACCTTGAGGCGACGGCCTGCAGGTGATCTGTGGGGGCAATGAATCAAAACACACTGCGGAGATCCATTTGACTGCAGGCCGTCACATGCAGTCGGATAGCGTGTGTGTGGCGACAATTGGCCTCACAGCAAGACATCTTGAGGCGACGGCCTTCGGGCGAACTGCAAGTGAGTGGGCCCCTTAACAGACATACAAATGCCCAGAGTAGGAATGGATATCTGTACGCCATATAAACTGACCTGCCTAGTGCATAAGATAATGTCAGCATCCCAGTATTGGCACATAAGCTAAAATGTATGAGAATCCCTCATAGGTTCATAAGAAATCTATGTGTACTGCTCCAAAACAGAATTCTGATCATCAATAGTAAAACAGGCACGGTTGGTCCAAGAGAGACTAGTACTGGACTACCACATGGTTCTACACTATCTCCCTTAATGTTGAATGTATACACATAAGATTTAGCCCAGATATTAGCAGAGTGTAAGAACCTTAGAATTTTGGTAAATTCTAGTTTCTTAGCTTCAAGTATAAGGGAGGAAGTAAATTTACAGTAAACATATAGTTTTCATTGCATACACAGGTTAAGGGAGGAACATTTTATGTAGAAGCTGATACCACAACCTAACTTATTAAATAAACCATTTTAAAAGTAGTAAAGACACTCAACATTTAATAAAACTAATAAATAAACTTTTTATAAGAATAAAGAAACTTTTAAACCAACCTTGAATAGGATAATCCATTATTGTACCATTTGCAAACAATAGATTTTTGCTACGTGAGCATTTCACCATTTCTGAACACTTTTAAGTGAAATAAAGTAATTTTGAAATAATGATAATTCAAAAGAAAGTTAAATTCACTAAAATTTCATAGTTTCAGGCATGTAAATAACGTAAATTAATTTTTAAACACTTCAATAAATACATTTCACTTTTAACATTTTTATCACATGTTCCTAGTAATTTTCCAAACTAAAAGGTAGATTTTCTGAAAGAACTAAAAATCTAGTTTAACATACTTAAATTTCAGAACATTCGATGCAGTAGAACAGAAGTTATATAAGTTTTTAAAATTATTTCGTCACTTAACACACGTGGTCCACGTAAGATTTATTTGTAACTAAACCCAACCACTTTCAGAGATGAAATAACTTTTAAAACACATAATTAAATTCAGAGAAATCTCTGATAATTTTACTTTTCTGATATAAACAATACTTTAAGAATTATTAACTAGAAACCAAGTGTTTACTAAACTGAATAAAACCCGATTTTTGTTATATACATAACTTTGTTATCTTGCTATCAATTTTATAAAAATTGAGTCCATTGAACTCAGGAAATAACGTAGAACACTTTGGCATTAATTTCATTTAGATTAATTGTAATTCAGCAGGTGACCATAAAAATTACATTAAATTTTTAGAATTGGGGAAATACCCACTTGCTAAAAGACTTGGTGTCACTACGCAAAACAAATAAAAATTTAAACTAATCACTCAAAATTTCTCACTAAACATCCTTTGAGCATCTTGCAGATAAGACTACACACTGTCAAAGTTTGAACACTTTTTATAATCTAGATCGTTTAGTGCAATATACACGCTAGGTGGCAGCATAAATGTGTCATACAGCTGGAGTCAATAAAAAGCTGGAGCCCAGTGGAAGGGAGGTCTTTTTCTTTCTTTCAGTTTCGTCTGTGTCTTTACTCAGGTGAGGTAATTCATGCTAGTTTGTTTTGGAGTGGGAAGGCAGTGGTTGGAAACTTGCACTCAATGTCGGCCATGTTGGGTGTTGTTGTAAAAGACTGCTACTTTATTGACTACTAAGAACTTTTAAATTTTCTAAAGGGGTTGTTCGGTATGATTTCTCTCCAGAACCTACAATTTTCTGGAAACGTTTGTTTGATTGCCTACTCAACTGTATAATGCTAATTTTGAAAATGTGACTTTTTAAATAAACTGTAAAATTTTGTCCAAGTGAACTTTTTTGTGATTTCATAGTAAACTGTTTTAACCTTTTCTAAGTTTGTGGTTTGAACAAACTTGTTGGTGACCATTAAGCATTTTAGTTGAGTATCCAGGCAGGAACATGGTCAAGTTAAAATTATTTTGTCAAAATTCCACAGAACTTTTAATTCAAGTGAACTGCTAGTTAAGGCACTAAAGCGATACTCCCACCCCGGTATCAGTTTAGGGTCTTACAAGAGAACACATTCATACTACAATATGTTGATGACCTATGCACATATACGATTGGCAACACCACACTAGAGGTCAAGGAAGCACTCTCCACCACTCTGAAAAATCTTAAAAAATGGCTAATAGAAAATGGAATGATAAATGAAAATCAGAAGCTTATATATATACGCGACACAGACTATCAAATATAACCTCATTCGATATAGGCCCCTACAGAATACCATACAAAAAGAGTGTAAAATAGTTAGGATTAATCATAGACTCAAAACTGACCTGGTCACATCATATAAAATATGTTATAACAAAATGTGAAAAAGCCATTAATGTAATGAGAGCCACTACTGGATATTTTGGTGGAGGACGGACCCAGAAACAAGTATATTACTGTATCAAATGCTAGTTCACCCACACTTTGACTATGAATTCATATGTTATGGAGGTGAATCAGACAGCTTGGTCCAACAACTGGATAAAGTCCTTTACAAGGCGATATGTGTGTATACTGGGGCAATGCCTTCAACACTCACAAATGCCCTCCTAATAGAAGCTCTAGAACCACCACTGGAGGTACAAAGGCAATATATATGTTAAAAATTCTTGCCAAAACAATTACAAATGCCTAACAGTACTTTGACGTATGCAATAGCAACTGTCAAACACTCCACTTCTGGAAACGGGCACCTCCGCTAACTGCGGCATACTCTGAATTAAAGAGATATCAAAACATGATATATACTCTGTTGAAACTCCCGTGCTTCAAAGCTAGTTATGACTAAGCCCTGGATTTTTAGGATCAGAAAAACTAAATTTAGGTTTATTCAATTCATGTTTTAGGCTTGTATAGGTCCTTAAAATTCTGATTTAGGAATTTACATATTTTTATGGAAAATAAAATTTAAAACACGCAATATGTACTGTCATTTGTGTTAAAATCGTTGTGACTTCATAATACAATATCAAGTACTCCTTCAAAATGTCTAATATGATATTGCTTGTTCACATTAAAACACTCAACATAAGCCGCTATTATTTTCAAAACAATGTGTCTTTATAATAGACTGCAAACCACTAATTTCAAACTTCTCATATGACCCTGAAAAATTGACAGATTTTCAGGAGTAAACCTTGTTCTCTCTTCCATTAAAATTCCATTGAGTGAGGAAAAACTATGCTCCATGTCACATGAGGTACGAGGTGCGAACTTCATATTTGCGATTTCCTTAGAATTCAAAGGCAGTATTTCCTATTCCTTTAGTCCAGAGAGAGCATGCCTATTTGTTCCATCCTCTTAAAATCTGGACTGTGGGCTAAAACAGCCTCTAGCTTCCTGGCTACACACACTCCAACTGATCCAGGAGCCACTTTGGCCCTCATTTCTTGAATGATTTGAAGCGCTTCCGTCAACGGTAGAGTGCCTCCTTCCAACTTCTTAATAAAAAAATCGAGGTTGTAAAAATTTGCCTTCATATAGGTCTACTCCTGTACATCTGACACTAAGTGAAACACTTTCTTTGCATGTGCTATAGCAACAGCTTCACCTTCATCTAGTGCATCAATGACCTCCATGATGCTTCCATTGTTTTCTGCATAACATATAGTGGCTGAGAGCCAGGTCCCCAATTGTAACTACTGGTTCGGAAGGGAGAAGGGAGGGGTACTGATGGAAGCTTTCCCCTGATAGTAATGACTTGACTTGGCACTTTGAGGAATACTTTCTTCACTGAAGAAATTATCTCATTAACTACAGGGTGCTATTCCCGAATTTTTTCAGCTACTTAGTGGAGCCCATGAGCTAGACAAGTGATGTGGGCCACAGGAGGATGGAATCCCTGAAAACATTTCCCTGCTTTTATTATGTAAGCTGCACTGTCTGTCATCAACAACCGTAACTTATCCTCATGTTCTGGATCTGGCCACACCTTTAATGCATCCCTTAAAGCAATTGTCACATTAGAGTGGTTTGTTGTTGGAAGTTCTCTGCACTTACTGACATGGGGAATACTAGGTTCCTCACACGCGAGCTTGCCTACAAAAAGGCTGGGTTTGTATCTGCCACAGGAATCTGTCTTCTCATCTACACTTAACCAGATGAAGTGGTCAGCAATGTTCACCTGCATTTCTACATACAGACAAGGCAAGTAATTATTTCTTAAAGTAGATTCATCTGGTATATTTCTGTTACAAACTTCTTCCAAAAAGTATTTCAGGACTACATTCTGGAGGGTTGCAACTTGTATCTTAGCGGCAGTGGGAGCTTCACATAGGTGCCAGTTAAACGATTCTTCTGTACCCACCTTTGAACTTTTAATGAAACTCTGCTTCAGTTTAGAGGCATTTCTCCTGGTATCATTTGCCAAATGAGTTGCCAAATTCTGATGCTGTAGTACATGGGACCGAAGTGATAGATAAAACTGGGGATGGTGAATGGCTCCATTGCACAGGTGACATTAACTTGGATCGATGTAGAAGGAAGAAAGGGAATTTGTTTGTAGAAGAAGGAAAGGAAAGTTCCGAGACAGAAGGGGGAGGGAGGAGGGGAAGGCAGCAGCTGTAGTCTATTAATAAGGTACTGAACTGGCATTTTCCTGGAGGTGAAAAGGAAAACGACGGTGGGGTTCTAATCCATGGCCCCTTACGAGTCCAGGTAACTAAACCAGGGGCTGTACTACTGAGTTAATCAGATCGGTCATTTGCTTTATTTAAGTAATAAAATTAATCAGTTGAATTAGTACTGTTAAGATTCTGAAAACTGAATTAGGTCAATTTATGTCATAAAATAGAAATTAGGTTATTTTAGGTGTTATTGAATTTACGATTATCATTAATTTATACGAAATATGAAAAAGAAAATTAAATTTTTTGATAATATTTGGGTGAAAATAAAATAGGTTTGAACCTATGAATGTTTGACACAACAACCATGAAACCTATAACTATACTGAATATACCATTTAGGGAAAACACGGTGCAGAATAGAACTCTATTATCCGACCATAATGACACAGAAAATGATGTATGTCACATTTACACGGATGGCTCCAAGACTGAAGAGGGTGTAGGGTGTGCATATGTAGACACACAAACTGCAAATGTTGGCAAGTGTAAATTCCCGAAAGACGCTACAGTACTTTACTAGGCACTAATCTCACTTCAGGAAAATTTAAAGCCAATGTAAATACCATAGATGCCTGAAGATGGATCCACAGGGTCTGAAATGCATTGTGTAATACAATAAAATTTGTATTCTAGTGACTGAAGGCTGTTTCTCATTCTACCTTTGGCCACTTTAAGAGATATTTTGATTAGGTTGTAGTGAAGCCTGGACCAAAATGTAAAGTGACATTCTATATCAATGCTTCCAATTCATCCCGTTCTGGGAACTGTTTGGGTATATTAAAGTTTAACTTATTTCTGAAACTGGCTGATGCCAAATTAATGAAACTTGGTAATCGATAAATCAATCCTGATGCTGGATACTCTGCTAGTATTATATATATTCAGTACGGTTTCTTGCAAGGGAAGGTTGCAGGATACTCTCCTGTTGAATGTCTGGATTAGTACTTAAAGACCAAAAGTTGACCAAGTTCTGAAGAAGATTTGGAGAAAGATTGAGAGGAGAAATTTTATTACTGGAGAGGACAAAAGGAAATCAGCATTGATGTAGATTATGTTTTGATTTTTATGAGATCTGAGCCGGGGGAAGACTGAGACAACTGGGCTGTGACTGATTTGGGAAGTATCATGAGATTTTTTTATGCAACAAATCGAGTGTATAATTGTGAGAGGTTTATGCTTGAGCAAAATTGTTGTAATAGTGAGAGAATGATAATTAGAACACACACACACACACACACACACATATATATATATATATAGATTGTCAGGAAACAAAGGCACTAAAAGCGGATATATTGAACATTGGATAGGATAAAAAAGCACCGCTTACCAAAGAAGGGGATTCCAGCGGCGTTGGTACACGAACACACAAAGAATATAATTTTCGAGCATGGCTCTTCCTCAGTAGAAGTGAGATGGCTGCACACCAAGAGTTGGCTGCCAGCAGCGCTTGCGTGCAGCCATCTCACTTCTACTGAGGAAGAGCCATGTTCGAAAATTATATTCTTTGTGTGTTTGTGTTTTTTTCGTGTACCAACGCCGCTGGAATCCCCTTCTTTGGTAAGCGGTGGTTTTTTATCCTATCCAATGTTCAATGTATATATATATATAATAACAATGAAAAAAAGACGCTAAGTAGCGGAAAGGAATCAAATTAGGATAGGGAAATGAGCCACCACTTACCTTTAGATGATGGATGTGGGGCGCGAACACACAGAAAAGACACAAACACAAATAATAAAGTAATTTTCGGGAAAAAACCCTTCTTCAACAAGAGAACATTATGAGAGGTGGGTGCACCCGGAGACTGCCTCACGGAAAGACCGCCGGTCGACAAAATGGTGGGGGTAAATTCAAACATCGGAAAAGTAGAGGGGCAGTGAATCAGAGCTCATACCCGAGCAAAAATTAATATCCAAACTAATATCTGGTTGGTAGGAAGATCAAAAGATTGAAAAAATTAAAATATTATACAAATAAAAATATATATATAATAATAATAATTATGAATTAAACATCACCTCAGGTTAGTGGTGGTTCAATATAGGTAGTGGAAAGGAGAGGGAGAAAAGAAAAAAAAAAAAAAGGTGACCGGGTATTATCTTAGGTTGAGACCAGGTGGTTGCCTAGTGCCAAGTTTGTACTGGTAGGCAAGTTCCCACCTTCTGAGTTCAGAGAAACTGCTGCTATTAGGGAGAACTCTGATAGCACGGACTGTGTAACAAGAGTTGAAATTATTCAAGTCGTGGGTTCTGGCATGGGCAGCAACTGGGTGCTTTGGGTTCTGTGTGAATACCGTCTGACGGTGGCCATTCATTCTTATGGAGAGTGCATTAGTGGTCAAACCTATATATGAAGCCAGGCAGTGGTTGCATGTTAACTGGTATATTACATGTGTGGTTTCACAGGTGGCGTGTCCTATGATAGGGAAGCTTTCCCCTGTGACCGGGTTGATGAAAGTGGTGGAAGCATGGTGTATGTCACACATCTTGCAGCGTGGTCTATTACATGGGAAAGAGCCTTGGGGTTGACTGTTAGGAAGAGGAAGACTGTGTTTGTGGACTAGAAGTTCGCTGAGGTTAGGAGGTCTGCTGAAACAAGTTCTAGGGGGGGCAGGGAGGATTTTAGGAAGAATGGATCTCATTTCAGGGCATGTTTGTAAGAAATCATAGCCCTGCCAGAGGACTCTGTTGATGGATTCGAGGCCTGGGTAGTACTGTGTGACCAAGACTGGATTGTGGTTGGTTTTTGCGGGTCTGGGATGATTGATTGGCTGATTCAGATGTGATGTGGCACGTGAAAGCTGTTTGTTAACCAAAGCTGGAGGGTAGTTCCGAGATATTAATGCTTCTGAAATACTGTTTGAATAATCCATGAGAGACTGTTGGTTAGAGCATATGCGACTACCTCGAATGCCAAGACTGTAGGGGAGTGAACGTTTGGTGTATATATATATATATATGTTATGGATACCAAGACAATATGGATGAGAATATGAGGTGCAATCTAAAAGTGATGAGAATATTTAATTTTTCAGAAAGTATTTATTTACTCTTAAATGTTTATTCATCCCCCTTCAAAGTAACCCTACTTTGATACTATGCACTTATGCCAATTTAGTTTCAAGTTTAACACTGTTTGAACACTTGTGTCAGTATGATCTTAAGCTCTGTCTGTGGTTTAGCCTTTGTCTGATCTATCTCTTATTTCCATTATTAACTCAAAAATTCACACAAACTCTCTGACCTGAAATTTTGCCACACAAAAAATTGCCAAACCCACTACCCCATTCACACATCAAACACAAAGTAAACAATGCAGCTACCTAAAAATTAACATGTATGTTACTGATATTGCTAAGAACACATAAAAAAGAATCAACTCCTGTGCAATTTCAAAATACTTTTTACTTTTTAATCACATCTCATATATAGTATGAAATAGTTTACAACTAGCATTGCTAGGTGTCCCAATTTGCATAGGGCATCCTGATTTTTGGGGGTCTGGGGATGTGTCCTGATTTATCCTCAATCGAGATGCCAAATGCCCCGATTTTTTAGCTAAGTGATAAAAACCAATCACTCGTCACAAAAAAATGAAATCATATGTCCATGTCAGATGTATTAATGACTTATTATACAACTGACCCCACTAAGCTGCATATTATGCCAAAAACAGTTTAGAAAAAAAATATTTCACTCACTCAAGGACATCTTTCATTCAGTTCTGAATCAAATTCCCATCGCACTTTGCGTAATGATTCTGAAATTGCTGAGAAATTGTCACATCGAAGAACAAAAACCATAATTGTAATGGTTTAGGTTCAGCATCTACTTAAGAAGTGATCAAAACCATTCAAAATGATCATTTTATAGTGTTGGTACAGATGCCTCCAATTGCACTAGTACAAAAAGCTTTTACAGCCCAACCACAAATTAAAAACCTTGAGTTTTAAGAAGACGCAAATGAAGCTACATCAGCCACATATAAAAATTTAGGGACCTGACTGAAGGAGCCCAGCATTGATAGTAAACATCATACTAGTTACTATGCAGACAACAGAGATGTGAACTTTAGGTTCTGCAATTAAGTTTTTCCAGCTGCCGCACCATGATAATGATCAAATTATGTCAGTGGGATATCCTGCACACATTTTGCATAATAGTGTAAAATATGCTTTGTGTATGAGTAAATTAGAATGAGAGAATTTCATTCTGAAATTTTTACCGTCATTTTTCATACTATGCCAAATGAGTGCAAATTTTAAAATACTTTTGAGACGTATGAATCTGAATTTTGCTTTTATGGCATCGATTCTGGTTTCAAACACGGCAGCTGAAAGGAAATTATTCCAGCCTAATATAATTTGGTCTAAGAACTTGAATAAACACTCAAGCTTGTAAAAGCAGAGATATAAATTAAAAACCAGTTTTAATTTGAAAATGGAGACTTTCCCGGCGTATTGATTCAATGAATTCTTCACGGGTGTCCATCCGGCTGAACACCCGTGACTAATTCATTGAATCAGTTTTAATTTGTCTTGTAGTGAATTTTATAATTATGGTATTAAAAAAGCAATGAAATCTAGTATTAAGTACAATTTTAATAAAAAAATAAACTATTTAGTCAATAAGTCAGATTCTTATTGTAATATTAAGTAATAAGTTTCACAAGCTCCTATCGTATGATAGACAAATCGGACCTATGGAAATTAACCCTGTCATCCATAAATAATACAAATTTACATTAATTATATAAAAACTAATTTTTTGGAGTTGTCCCAATTTGTAATCCCGAATCCCGATTTTTTTGACCAGTGGCGTGACTTTAAAACACCTGGACCTAGCAACTCTGATCAACTGTCATAGTAGAGTGCATCAGATGTGTACAAAATGAGACTCACTATATGACTGTTATATAATGAGTTTTAGTGTGTACACACCTGATCTCCTTGTCATATGTCACATCTAAACATTATTAAGATCTATACAAAAAAAATGTATTCTTGTTTATTTGTTTGTCATTACACTCCTCCCTTCATCTGTGGATGTGATCAGTTTACCTTCCCTTTCCATACTGTTTTCACTGTTACTTTGTTTTTATTGTGGAAGTTAAAAATATATATATATATATGAGGAACGGACGCTCAATGTTGGCAACAGTTTTGTAAAACTGACTCATAAAACCAATTGCTGACAGTGACTTCAAGAAAAGCAGTTGTAAGGCAATTGTGTTTATCTTTAAATATTAAAAAGCCATTATTCATAGAAGTCTGTTACACAAAATGTTTGTGTGAAAGCGAAAATGTTTTTCTGGTCTTGTGATGGCCACAACTGACTAAACTAAGTAGAGTGATATTTTTTATGTAAATCTCGAACATATTTGTCCTGAAATAGTCAAATGAAGTAATTTATGTATGAATTACATTTTTAAATATTGTTTTGCTTTAAATGTGTATTTCACTTATTAAGTAAGTGAAATATGAAACCCAATTATTAAGCATATGAGAAAGTTTTGTCCGTGAACTTAGATAGAAGTGTGGTGAGTCAAGGAATTAAAGGAATTGAGCTCTTAAATAAGCATAGAAAACTGTCTTTGTGCTTCAGCATAAATTTGATAATTGTTTATTCAGGAAATTAAAAGTAAAAGCTATGTATTTTCCATGTTTTATTTAATACTTGAAATACAAAGTTTTTCATTCAAACTTTATACCCTGTGCAAGAGGTAACTGTTTGCTGTGATTGATGGTGACTGTGGCGCGTCGCATGTATTGCTTCCAGGAATCGGAACCAGATTCACGACCACCTCCAGTGTGTTTCTCCCCTCCAAAAGCTCCTCCAATCTCGGCACCATTCGTTGGGATATTCACATTAACAACACCGCAGTCAGAACCTTTCGGCCCAAGCCACTGAAAAAATGAAAAATACATAAGAAATTTTATAGTGGACATAACTTTTTTATTCTATTATTTTAAGTAAAAGACATTTAAACTTAGTTGCAGAGATGACTGAAAACACGAGAAGCATGCAGCTGGATATAGTTTTCATCTATCTTGCTGAACAGTTTGTTATGCCATTTTTGTTTTTTATCCTGATCACAATCAGGCCAAATGTTTACTTTTCCCTCTACATGTATGAGACTTAGCTTTTATTGAAACTGATGGCTTTATTTCTCTATCTTTTTTTTTAAGTAGTGATTTACTTAAAAAAAATTATAAACTGAATATTTCTTGTACTGAGTTTTGCTGTTTGTGTTAGAAGATTGGCTACACAAAACAAGTGTTTTAGAAAACACAATATACTTTTGGCACAATGTGTTACCTTGGAGAAGATTGTTTCCAGGTTAGTTGTAAAAATACTCGATGACAGGCCTTGTGTCACTTCATTGTTCCATTCAATAGCTTCTTCAATGCTTGAGGTTTTGAGAACATACACAATTGGTGCAAATGTTTCTTTGTGTACAACATTTGCATTGTGAGGTAACCCTGATATTATAGTAGGCTCCACAAAGAAACCAGGTCTTTCCAGTACCTGAAAAAGAAATTTATTTGTTCTTTGACATATGAATGGATCTTGTTCACTTGTAAGTAATATGCATTTTATATTAGACTTGGCCGTAGTCTGTTGCGGACACATTCAAAGAATTGCAAATTTTTATGGTATGTAGGTTACAATGTTAGGAGAAATTCAGACAAATTAGGAAGAGAAATAACTCATCAATTTCCACAGTAGGATGGAGTTTATACACAAATGGATATATACACACATAAAACACTAACTATAATGTGCACACTGTACATTCTTCAGCAACCTACAGTTTGCCTTGCACTCCACCATGTACAGCATAGCCTTTTGCTAGTGAAGGATATACACCCACTAATTACATTGCTTTATGTGCAGCTACATCAGTTCACGTATTGTTGCCAACCATGGTAACCAGTTATTTCTCCATCCAAATCGGAAAAGTAAATGGGGTGGAATTCAACATTCCAATTGTAAAAGAAAATTTAAAATATATATAATGGGGTAATTAGATGACTAGCGGAATTACCAACAGAACATTAGCTCTATCACAATAAAAATTAATTACTATTATTAATCTATCCAAACTTTTTATCCAGCATTATTTGTTTCATTTGAACCTAGATGGAAATACCACAACTCCCAGTTTCCAATTGATTAGAAAGAGGGAGAGTAAAGAGATTTGACCTTTCTGTCAGCACAAAGCTGCAATACTTGGGACACAGGGCCGGCGGATAATATGGGTATGATAGGTAGCAATATTCACCTTGAATTTGAGAGTGACTGAGCATGTGAATAACATGGAAGGAAAAAATGGATAGAGAGAGAGCATACAGCCCAGAAATTTTGGAAACATTCTAAATTTCTATAACCATAGTTTGATAAAGAAAAATTGCTGAGTGATAGAAACATGTTTTTGCAGCTTTAGAAAAGGCAAGATGAGCAGGACTTTGAGAGAGGTTGTAGATTTTGGACAAACGTAATAATGGATTAGAGGACTTATACTATAGTTTGTTTATTTCATTTTCACAATTCCTGGATCATCCTGTTCGAATGAAAAAGGATTTTTGATTTTATGAGTTACTTAAGTTCTACAATATAACAAGATTGACTCAATAACATTGCAATGTTACATGTATATAGTATCCTTGTAATGTAGGAATTAAGTTCACAGAACCCATTGGAGGAAGGTAATTTAAAACTTTTAGTATTGCAACTAAATTATACAGTCATAAACTTGATATTAAAGGATATTTAAAGTCAAGATCAGAATGATATTGTATGAATATATAAAAACTGAAGGTTGAAAAATAAAAGTGTATGGAAAATGTTGTGAACATTTCCACTAAGGGTATAATGTATAACATACATTTTGAAATAATTTTTACAGTATTAGAATATTTCACTAAAAGACGGTAGAGTAATTTGAAAGTCTATTTTCCATATGCTTCTATGTAATTGATGACACAAGTGGATAGCCAACAGACAATAAATTTTTTATTTAAATAGGTTTTAACTATGACAATACATTATCAGCACTTACGGGGAATTACTGACAATAATTAGGGCTCATAAATAAACCCTAAGTTTGGTTTTTAGAGGGACAATTAAATCCTGCTCAGCAGATAAAATAAATAGAAGACTGAAAATAAGACTAAATGATAGCTGAAATTTAATAAAGTAATAACACAGGAACAGTTTTAAAGTGAAGTTACAATAAGAGGAAGAAAAACACGATTTTGGGTATTTGATTTTGAAAGTGGTCTTGGCAATCAAAAGTAGGGATTTGTGAGAAACTAGACATAAGTAGTTAGTTAGAGCATTAAATTCTAAGAAGAATGGTATAACTTCCATTCAGAACTATAAAGAAATAAGGGAGATATAATTTTCTGAAGTTCAAGGTATCCTAAAGCTAAGACGTAGTTTAAGAAAATTAAAAACTGCATCCAAACAAGAATAACCACAGAACTAAGAAATTACAACAAGTTACTACAATCACAACAACTACTAACAAATTAAACACGAAATTAAAAGCAATCCGGCAATGTAAATTCTTTGTGAGGAAACAAATACTTTTAAATTATAGAGAAACAACAAAAATGAACTACCCTTAACTTTTGGAATTTAATAACAGTGAAACAATGAGATTTAGGATTATATTTATCATAGGTAAAAGTATTCAGAATAAACAACTCTACATAACTGCTGAGTTTCAGAAAGGTGTAACAATTTTGGAGACAGAATTATCTGGGCCAAGAAAGAAAATAAAAACTTTTCCAGTTGTATAACTTCAATGAACGACTTTGGAAAAACTGAGATCAGCTGAATATTATCATGATTTTGTAGAGGTTTGGGGACTTCATAAATTTTATCATGTACCTATGGTAACAATAATGAGTGAATGCAGAATTTTTTGTGATGATTTGCAGTCTTCAAAAATGGACTTCAAGGCCCAGTTTAATTTTCAACAATGTGTTAAATGTAATCTGATACCAGATTCGAGTCTTAAATTTTTGGTAAATACATTTGGTGGCCTTCAGCATTGACTTATTATTTTTCGTAGCACCTCTGACCTATCTGTTACCATAAAAGTAAACAAACAGATTGAACCTTCGTAAACTAGTGTGTATCTGATTCTAAAATCATGGTTACAGTTAACAATGATATCTTACCATAAACCGAAGAAACATTTTTGCTACCCCCTCATCAATGAACTTAATATGGAAAAATTGTTTAATCAGTTCATTTCCAAACATGTAATGCACAGTACAGTTTTTGCACTGTGCAGGTAATAGTGAGTAATGATAAATTTAAATAATAATGGTGAATTATCTTAGTTAAAATAAATTATTGAATAAATTAAATGATCAAATTTTTTAAATTTATTTTATTACTTTTATCCCTAAGAATTTCTCTGTGAGGGCTGTTCAGAAAGTAGCTTACATTTTAAAACAAAAATAAAAATAAATTTTATTATATACATTTGAAAGAGACAATCTTAAACTAATTTTCTAGATAGTTGCCATTTATACTGTGTCTCTAATCATGACAATTCTGTCTCTGTAGAAAACTGTTGGCTTAGATTTCAACCACAAACTAGTGGTTGAAATCTAAGCCAACAGCCTGCATAAAGTTCAACATCAGTGTCAAACTAGAAATAAATTTCTGTGGTGTTACAAAAGAAAAAATCAGGGTGTTGGTTGCTTAGCATAGTGGAAGAATGTATGATGAAGATGAGGTTCTTGGGTAGAAACTAAATACGTATTTACAGTTCAGGGGTGAGAATAGAATGGTCACTATTGGTGGGGATTTAAATTTACCAGGTGTCAACTGGGTAAGAAATAAGATGAACAACACATGAGAACACAGATTTGCAAATACCAAAGTAAGAGAAACAGTTTTTACACAAATTGTAAAACAGAGGAGAACACAATGTAACAAAACATGTTGGATATCTTTCTAATAAAGCCTGATGAAAATCTTGTGGGGTATCAAATAATAGAAGTAATAAGTGATCACAATGCAGTGATGATGGATAATAGAGGATTCAGTAAATCAATGACCAAAATTGAAGGGGCAAAAGATAGATGCAATTATAAAGAGAGATGAATTTTGAGAATTAAAGAGACATTTCAGGGAAAGTTTAAGCAATTGCAAGGATGGCACATGTACAGTAGGAGTGAAGTGGAAAGAGTTCATGAAGATAATAAAAAAGAGTGTGAAAATATTTTTTTCATAACAAAAAATAAAGAAAAATACCTACTACAATAGGGAGGTGAGGAAATCAAAGTGGTTAGTGAGAAGAGAATATAATAGTGTTAAGAGATAGGAAGGCATCAGAGAATGCTAAAAACAAATAAACAAGCAACTAATAACAACAAAGAGAGAAGGTGCAGATGGGTTTACGAGAAATATTATTGGTGCAGTGATCCACAGAATGATGTGTCTAGAAATTTCTATGGCTATGTTGGAAGGGGAAGGAAAGGTATTCAGACAAATGTAGATAATAATGGAAAAGAAGTTACAAAAGGATTTGAAAATAGCATAGGTTTTAATGAGACCATAAGATACTATCATACTGCTATGGAGGAGTGTGTCCATATAAATAGAAATGTAATAGAAAATCAGGAAATTTTGAAGGAACTAAGAAAGCTAAAATATCGCAAAGGGGCTGGTGAAGATAATATTACTGCAGATGTGTTACAGATTATGTGATATAATATTCTACCTCAACATGAAATTTTATTTAATAAGTCTGGAGCCTTGTTGCAAACCAGTGGACTAGGAAAAAAGTGATAGTTCATAAAGGAGGGGTGATGAATAGGGTTAAAAATTACAGGCCGATTAGGTTGACATCAGCGATAGGTAAAATGGCGGAGGGATTTATATGAAACTACATCAGAAAGGTTTGTGAGGAAAGAAACTAGTTTGCAAATTGACAGCATGGCTTTAGGCAAGGATATTCATGCGAATCTCTGATGATGGGCAAAATACAAAATATTTTATATGAGTTGGAGAAGGGAGGCCAAGTTGATGGTGTAGCACTAGATCTTTCTAAGGCATTTAACAGAGTTAGCCATAAAATGGTTTTAAATAATTTTTAAAACTATTGTAGTGAATGAAAAAGTGACTTTCAGGGTAGAGGAATTTTCAAAAAGGCTGAAAGCAATGTGTTAAAGTAAGAAATGGATTGTTTAAAGAGATGTATGTGAGTATGTAAGGGCCACAGGGTAGTTAATTGGGACCATTGCTATTTTTTATTCTAATGAATTATTGTGTTTGATGGTTTACAGTCAGAATTTAGGTTGTTTGCAGATGACATAATGGTATATAATACGAGGCATGTGTTTTAAGTAAGTACCATTTTGAAATGAAAAAAAGACGTGCAAATATATCTCAATAATTTTATTTTTACATGAAAGCCTGTACCTTACTCTACTTTTCTACATAATTCCCTTCAATATTGTGGCACTTGTTATAATGTAGTACCAGTTTTTGAAAACCCTCCTCATAGAAGTCTGCCGCCTGACTTGTTAACCACTGAATCATAACTGTTTTGACTTCGTTATCGTCTTCAAGACGCTGACCGCCCAGGAGTTTCTTCAAGTGCAGGAACAGATGGTAGTCACTGGGCACCAGATCAGGGCTGTACGGAGGATGATCTAGAGTTTCCCATCGAAAAGATGTGATGAGATCTTTGGTCTGATTAGCCACATGTGGACGGGCATTGTCATGCAGCAAAACGATGCCCTTGCTCAACTTGCCACGTCTTTTGTTCTGGATTGAATGGCGCAGATTGTTCAATGTCTCACAATAAGCTGCTGCATTGATTGTCTCATTACGAGGCAGAAATTCCACAAGCAATACTCCTTTTCTGTCCCAAAAAACTGTGCACCTGATTTTCCGGGCAGAAATCGTTTGCTTGAACTTCACTTTTTTTGGTGAATCTGAATGCCGCCATTCCATGGACTGTTGCTTTGATTCAGGTGTGACGTAGGCCACCCATGTCTCATCACCCATTACAATTTGGCTTAAGAAATCATCACCATCATTGTGGTACCGCTCAAGGAAAGTCAATGCACTGCCTAAACGTTTGGTTTTGTGCACATCCGTTAACATTTTCGGTACCCAACGTGAGTACAATTTTTGGTAATTCAAGTGCTCGGTCACAATGCCATACAAAACACTACGAGAAACATTATGAAAGTCATCACACAAGAAGGAAATCGTAAAGTGTCTGTTTTCTCTCACCTTATTGTCCACTTTCTGCACCAAACTTTCATTAACGACCAAAGGACGCCCACTCCACTGTTCATCATGCACATTTGTGTGGCCATCTTTAAATGATCTCACCCACTTTCTCACCATTCCATCACTCATAATGTTTTGTCCTTAAACTGCACAGATCTCACGATGAATATGGATCAGTTTTAGGCCTTTAGCACAAAGAAATCTTATAACAGCCCGTACTTCACAGTCAGCGGGACTCACGATTATCGGAGGCATCTTAAACACTCAGTGAACTACATAAACAAGGAAGAATTAGACTGTAATGGCATCAGTGTGTAGGCAAGAGATGCAGGTACTCAGTGCGCATACGCAGAACGCCAACCGTAGTGTTGCAGCCACGGTGTGACAAAACGGTACTTACTTAAAAAAAATACGCCTCGTAGGATCAAAATTGGAGAAGCCTATGAACAGCTGCAGAGTGACCTGGGTAGGTCTACATGGCATGAAAATAAATTCCAAGGAGAGTTAGTTTATTTGGTTCACTGATAAAAAACTAAAGGTTGCTTATGATTATAAGGTGGAGTCAGAATTGCTTGTTGAAGGTTTGAAGTGTAAATATCATGGCATAACATTTGACAATAAACTAAACTGGGCAGAGCATTAGATAACCATTTAAATTTTCATGGTGACAATTTAATAAAGTTAAGTAGAGCTTGACAATGGGAGCAGTGCCGGCTCTTGAAACATTGCCAGTCGACTTTACTAGGATCCCGAAAGGGTTTTCTTCTGGTCAGAGCATGTTGAACAGGTGGTAGAAAAAGGTTTTATAAAATTCTTGATTTACGAGAGAGTGTTATGAGAGGATATACCGGAGAAGTTAGGCAATTGGGTTACAAAACTTTGGTCAGACCATTGTTTGAATGCGATGGCATTGTTTGAGACCTGCATTTTGGGTATCAAATACAGGATTTGGGGGGCATGCAAAAGACAACATGTGACACAAATGTTAGGAAGCTGAGAAAGTAGGAGTGATATAAAAAACTATTTTGATACAGGGAACGAGCTAGCAGAGAAAGCGCTAGCTGTTTAGATAGAACAATAGAAATCAGTGAGATTCAAATATAAGGTAAGTAATCTTTGTTGTTCTAAGCAGAGAAGAAACCCTCGACTGGCCAGATTGGCTCATGTGAGGATTAGAGAAGTAACGATTGGCTGAAAGACAAAATAGACAAGTGGTTATGTTAGTATGGACAGTACTGGTATTATTCAAGTTGCTGAGTAGTGCAAACATTCCTTTTGGTAGGTGGTGAAATACGGTGTGGAAGTATGTAGAGTACTAAACACGTCATGCCCACATTAGAATAGTCTGCAATGTATCAAAACAAAGCTGAAGAACTAAAGCTGGCTGCGTACAACTAAAGTATGAGATTTTAAGTGAATGCTACTAGTTGCAAACCTGCAATTTTTGGATGAGTTGTTCATTGTTAGATAGAGACTTTTAATATGTACTCAGTACTGGCCTGGAGATTTGTGTGATGTTTAATAAACTGTTTTGAAATGGTATTCTGAGGTAATGAACAATTCTTTGTAGAATCTTTTATAAAAGAACATTTAATTAGGAATCCAGTTATACAGGGCGTTTCATTTATGATGCGACCGTGTGCACGGCAATAATCGCCCGGCTATGTGGCTGCTTGCTTGCCACCAACTCATAGGGCACAGCACCTGCGCTTAGAAACACCTCTTGCCTGCGTCGATGTCTTGCCTTATAACACGTGCTGGAAATGTTATCTATCGGCTTCAATTCACGCTTGACATCTTCTAAGGATGTTTTGGCTAACTCTCTGCAGTGTTTGTGAAAAATTATTATTAATTTTACTTCTTATGTTTTCCCTAAGTTCCACTTCCGACAATGCTTCCATGCTCTGACAATGTGTGGACTGCCCCTTAGACAATATCGGGCCCTTCGCAACACAGCAAATTCAATTTTTATTTAAGTGGATGCATAAACAGTCAAAACAGTCAGTACTAGAGTACAGAAAATCCACATCTTATCCACAAACAGCCGTGACATGATGTGAAAGTTGGAGTTTGGTGTGCAATTAGTGTGAGGCAAATTATTGGACCAGTGTTTTTTACTGAAACCATTACATCTTCTCGCTATGTGGACAATATTTTAAAAACCTGTTTTGAACAGCTGACAGAAGATGAAAGGAATTACGGTCATTTTCAACAAGACAGTGCAACTCCCCATACAGCCGAAAATTCTATGCTTTAAAGCGTGTTTTCAATGAAATCAAATTATCAGTCATAGATTATGGCCGCCACATTCTCCAGACATGACACCTTGTGAATTATTTTTGTGGGGTTACCTAAACGAGCGTGTTTATGATTCAAATCCTCATACAGAAGAGGAACTTAAGGGAAACATAAGAACTAAAATTAATAATATTTCTTCACAAACACTGCAGAAAGTTAGCCAAAACATCCTTAGAAGATGTCAAGCATGTATTGAAGCTGATGGCCAACATTTCCAGCACGTGCTATAAGGTAAGACATCAACGGAGGCAATAGGCGTTTCTGATCACAGGTGCTGCATGGTATGAGTGTCAGGGGTTGGAACAAATAACCAAATGAAGTGATGAATAATTTACCAATAACACTGAAGGAATTTAAATTTAAAATGTGCAAATCACAACAGCAGATGGGGGAGGAATTTTACACTCCAAATACATTAGATAATTAAAAAATAACATGCAAGAAATTATTAAATGTCTAAGAAAGTTGCCACTGGAGCATGTATTTCATCACATTCTTGTTTTTTAATCTTAACATTTCCAAACTCAGACAAAATAATAGGAACAAAATGAAGTCACAAGACACATAAAAATAAACACCAATCAAAACAAGACACTCAGACAAAACAACACATAAATAAGCAAACCTAACAAAAAAATTGCACATACAGGAAGTATATATATATATATATATAAATAAGTAAAAAGATAACATGCACAGGAAGGATTAAGGAACTATATTTTTTCCACAAAATAATATATCTTCATTCCATTTTGCATAAATGAATGCCAGTTACACTGGTCGTAAGAGAGAAAAAAAAATTGGCCTGCACACACAAAAAAAAAAAAAAAAAAAAAAAAAAAAAAAAAAAAAAAAAAAAAAAAAAAAAAAAAAAAAAAAAAAAAAAACACAGAAGAATTCAGTGCTTTAGGTTGAAAAAAGGAGGCATACAAAGCCATTGTGTCAGAGGTTCCTTTACTCTGGTACCTACAGTTTAATGTGGAATCAGTAACTGTAAATTAATCACAGCTACTGGCCATTAAACCTGGCAGTGTTGCCAAGTGAGAATTATTTGTTGTATTTAATGTGGTATAACTATTTGTAAATGAAGTCCTCAGTTGCATTATACTCCTATTATTTTGCTCTTCTTTCTATACCACTGAACTCTTCATGATAATTCAGGTTCATCAAAGAGAAAAAAGAAGATACATCTACTTCCCTTAGGGTCACTGAGTGAGAAAAGTCATGAAATGCCTCCTTTTGCCTGACAGGGTGCACCATCCCTATATGATATTGACTCAATATATTCCCCTGAAGAAATATTAAGCCATGCTTCCATTACAGCCATCCATAATTGAGAAAGTTTTTCCAGTGAAGGACATTGTGTAGGAATTGATCTTTCAATCATGCTGTAGATATGTTCAATTTGATTCCTATCTGGCAATCTAGGTTAATGTTTTTTAAACCCATTGTGAACAATTTTGTCCTATTGACAAGGTGCATTTTCATCTTTGAAAAGTCTATCATTGCTTTTGAACTTAAAAGCCATGAATGAATGCAACATAACCATTTCGATTCACTTATCAGTTCCAGTCCATACGTTGTAAACACTGCCTGTACAAGGATGGAGTCACTAGCTTTCACATTCTTCTTCTCCTTCACCACCTTTTTTAAAATTATTGGGGTCGGCTGCCTCCTTTGATGAGTTTTACTTACTATTTACAAGGAAGAATGCCTAAATGCTAAAACCATAATCATGATGGCTGGTTTGCAGGGGCTCATGTCCATACCTGCAGTATCTCCCAGATTCAGTGTGCAGCCCCTCAGCACACTGAGCAACACTGATTTTTTTACCAGCTTACACAGTGCCTTCCTAAAAACGTGGATCCACTGTATCATAATGCCTGTGCCATACTCAAACTCTACCATCAGCTCTTAATAACTGGAAACATGACTCATCTCACCATACATCCTTTTTCCATCATCTGTGGCCCAACCAATACATTCATGAGACCAGGAGAGGTGGTGCAGTTGTCGGCATTTTGGTAGCAGAGGCTCGAGTCATCTACTGCTGCCATATCCCATCAATCCCAAATTTCACGTCTCTTTTTACATAGACATGTTTTTGTACATTCCTCACTGAGTGTTGCTGTTCTTTGACACAGTGTTGCTGGTATGTTAACACTGACACCTTGGTACAGACTTTGCTGGTCTTGTTCATTAAATAGCTGTGGTTAGTCACAGTGTTATCTATTGTGGGAGATAATGCTGGACATCTCATGTTCACGGCACACTTTTGACACTGTCGGTAGAGGGATATTGAATTAATACACAATTTCTCCATGCATCTAGCACCATCAACCATTTCATGTTCAAAGTCAAAGGTGGTAGGGAAAGGTTTTAAAATCCTTAAATGAATAGAGAAGATGATGAGAGATGAATGGGGAAATGGGTTACAAAGCCTTGGTCAGACAATTGCTTGATGTAGTATGGTACCCACACTTTGGGTTTCAAATTCAGGAATTGGAGTTCTAGCTATGTTTGATTGGGTTTATCTGGCAATCTAGGTGGTTTAATCATTCGCTGAATGTTCCTCACACCAACTGTGAACGATTTTGTGCTATTGACAAGGCACATAGTCATCCTGATAAAGTCCATAATTATGAAATTAGATTTGTTTGTGAAAATTACTTCAGAACACAATCAATAACTGATATAATAAAAAAATCAGTACCATCGTGTGGGTGAAGAGAGTGTACAAGGAGCCTACAAGGCATTTACAGTTGATGATTCTTGGATGGATATTGGTAGAAGAATGAAGAATAGTTCATGGATGGAAAGGAAAGGAATGATCATGACCTTGAGCTTGTAGCATAGCCATATGTTAGATGCTGCTTCCAAAGCCAGTGGACCGGGAGATCGAGAACCGGCTGTGCTATTTGGAATACGGCCGAGTGGATGTTAAATTTCCCGCTGGTCCGTGGGAGTACCGTGGAAGACCCCGGAGTGCATGCCGGCTACCGGAAGTCAATTAAAAATGCCTGCGAACCCAACATGTGGCACCCACTAGTCTTCCTGGGGCGGCCGAGCTCATTGGGCACACCACCCATGTGCGAGTTTTTCTCAAACTCCCTTTTTTTAATGTTGAACTATTTTCGGTTAGAGTTGTGAAAATGCGAGTGTGATTTATAAAGGATTGTTAATGTGAACCGTTTTAACTGAGGATTCTACAACCTTCGGGTACACATATATATAGAAGTCTGATGAAATATATGATCACGACTGGTGTGGGTAAAGATTTTGAACTCTATTAAACTTACAAAAGTTAATTTTGTTATTATTTTTTTGTGTGATTCTTCTTGACACAGTAAAGTGTGTTAATAAGCTGAATCACTGGCGACCGTGTCAGCAGAATTTGCTGCTTCAAACATTTTCGTAAAATGTACTAAATCCCACCATCTGCGAGCATTAGTGTGCTCTACCAAGAGAGAGAAATGCGACATGGCTATCTATGGACAGGACTCTCGCGACCTACGAATAAAGTGATTTATTAAGTAAATCGACGAGAAAAAAGTTAAAACGGTACATCAATAAACTTGTGAAGTGATAACAGTGGGCCAGAAGATCCAAAACCAAAGAAGACGAGGAGCAGAGATATTTTAAGTGGCCGCAACAACAGACGAAGACCCGGCAGCGATAATTCGGCATTACAACTGATTCAAAGAGAATTGGAGGGCTCACAAGCGGCGCAGAACGTCGAAAGATAAGTGCAGTGCAGATAAAATTGAACAGTTAAAGGTAAACCCATTGTAGGCGATTTTTTTTTAAATTTTCCCAGTGATTAAGGAAAGCAGTTTTGAAAATGGGGGGTAAGCCAGTAAAGAAGATCCCACAAGCCAGGAACCTTTGTTAGTATTTTTAAACACCGAGATACCAATCAATGAAAGTTTGTCACCAGCTCCTGAAAGCAGTCCACCAAACTCTGAAACTTGCTCTCCCATACTCACTACAAATGCATCAATATTTGAAGCATTTGAAGGTCCAGCAGATCCTTAGAAGGTTAATCCAAACCTGATAGTTAAGATTTTCACAATGTTATCAAATTTATCAACTGATATCCAAATTAAGTTTGAAATACAATCAACTGACATCCAAAATAAATTCAAAAGTCATGCAGAAGATGTCCATAAAAGGTTCAGTAATGGACTAGCAGCTCTGGAGTTAAAGTTAGAGGGTAAAATAAAGGAGGAATTAAAAGGGGTGACACAGAAACTTGATGAAGTCTGCAGTGAGATAGAAAAGTGTAAAAATTCATGCCAAGTTGTTAGACAGGAGACACAGAAACAAATTGAATGTCTTGAAGTAAATGTCGGGCAAAGAATTGATAGTAATGAAAACAATATAGCAAATATCAAACAGCAAAATACTCAGTTGAGTATAAGACTTGAAGGAGTTGCAGAAAGAGTAGATGAAGTTGTTGAAAAGTATATTAAATTTTGAGCAGCTGTAGATGAAGTTGCAATAAGCTGTGAAACATTGGATAAGCGAGTGGGGAATTTAAGTGAGGAGATGAATAAAATTCCCAACTTCGAGAGTCAAGTAACCAAAATTGGGGAAGAATTAGAAGAAGTGAAGTGCCATCTAAAGAAATCACAGGTGCAACATTTGGTTGGTGTGGCAAACCCAATGTCCTTGGCTATACCTGAAAAAATAGAAATTGAAAACTTTAGTGACAAGGGAGGGATCCATCCAGTAAATTTTATCAATAGTTTTGAGAAGTACTAAATTTGAATTGTTTATGATGACAGTGAAAAAATGAACAGTGTATATCAAAATTTAAGGGGTAGTGTTCGAATTTGGGGTGAAAGGCAGCTTCAGATTTGTAAAACATATGCAGAATTCAAAGCAAGTTTCCTAAATAATTTCTGGTCAGAGGAAAGGCAACATGAAGTTAAGAGGGGTCTCTGGTATGGCAGGAAATATCAACCTGGGAGGGAATCACTCAAAGATTTCCTTTTAAATGAAACTTCCAAATGTTATTATCTGAATAACCCACCACCTGAAAGAGAAATTGTGTTGGGTGTTGCTCACAGGATGCCAGGGGAGATTCAAAAACTTTTGGTCATGCATGATGTCAGAACGATTGAGGCAGCGAGTGAGTTTGTGCACCGATATGAAACCCAGTGCACCAGAGATAGATTCAAGGAGAGCTACCAGAGCAGGAACCAGTTTAAGCCTTTCAAGTCTAGACGCCACTATATTGACAAATGGCGAGGCGGGCTCCCAAGACTGGACGCCACTTTCCTGCCAGAAGTGCGGGCAGGCCTAGCGGCCTGGACGCCACTATATTGCCAGCGCCTCTCTGTCCCACAGGACTGGAAGCTAGTTTATTGTCAGCGCCCGTACCGCATCCTAGCAGGAACTAGGGGAACCTCTAGTTTGTTTTGCAGCCGCGGGCATTCATTTTCTTGCATTATGAGCTCCGGAATGATACTAAAAATAGCCGACAACCTGCTCTCGTCCCTTTGCACCCTCGCTCCCCTCCATTTACCAAAACAAATCATTCATCGTTCAGCAGTCGGATAGCGTGTTTCTATTTGTTCATTGAGTTCTTGAGTTCAACGTGAAATACGAGTAATCGGGGATTGACTGATGAAGATATTTTGTGGATATTGATGGACAGTGATGATGAAGAGTGTCAGGAAATTTTGTCTGACGAGGATGAGGATAATCAAGTTTCTGTTCCTGGCCCTTCTTCAGCACCAGATCCTGGCCCTTCAGCAGCTAGTCCATTGGCACCTGAGGCCGTGGACGATTCAGGATCAGATGCCGAAGTCCAGGAGCCGGTTCGAAAGAAGCAGAAGAGAATTCTTCATCTGACATGGCATTCGTCAAATCTTCGGAAATCAAATGTATTTGATTTTGATGATACCTTATCTGGTTTTGAATATGTGGACTCGGGGGAAGAAGCAAGCGGCTTCCTGTATTTTTTCCAAAAGTTTTTTTGTTCATCGACCATGTCTTCGATCGCCGAACACACAAACGAATACTACAGGAGGAACTACGGAGAAGAAGACAGCAAAAAACGGTCGTCAAAATGGAAGGACATCACTGCGGATGAACTTTACGTTTTTTTGGCAATTTCAGCACTCATGTCCCGGGTGAAGAAACAAACCATAAATGAGTATTGGTCTCAAAATAAACTTATTGAGACACCAATATTCGCGCAGCTCATGCCTCGGAATCGCTACAAAGACATCCTGAGCATGCTTCATTTTTCCGACGACTCGGGATCTGACCATCTCAAAAAAGTTCGGGAAGTGCATGACCACATAAAAGCAGTTTTTCAAGCCAGTTTTACCCCGTTTAGAAACCTATGTGTAGACGAGAGCGCTCGCGGGCGAGGAGTGCCGGCTGTGGGGAGGGGCCGGCTGGGCGGGGCTCCCGTCCACGCGGCTACCTCGCAGCCAGGAGCAGCCGACGCGAAAGGGTTAAAGATCAACGGGAATTCCGTCATGAAAGGCGAATGACATATGATCAGGAAAGAGGAAGAAATCAATTCCACACCAAAGGAGGGGGGAGGAATTCTCCACCACATAGAAATAGTGAAAACAATGTTCGAAGAATTGGAAGAAAGGGAAGTCCTCAAGAATACTTTAGCCCAACAACGGTAGTAAGTAGTAATAATGTCACAAATGATCCCGGTACAAGCCAACAAACTAATGGCAGTGATACAAAAAACTGAAGACTGCCGAAGTTTTTGGCCCGAGGGAGGCAGATGAGTTAATAGTGTCACTACAATCAAAACAGAGGAACCAGCTTAGAAGTATTTTCCACAACAACGCAAGTGAAGACTTAGCAGAGGAAGAGTTCCAGAAGGAAGAACAGTTGGTCCAGGCTCCCATAATATTAGTGACATGTCGTGGAAAACAAATTGAAGTATTGTTGGATTCAGGTGCTGAAATTTCATGCATCTCAGTAAATTTGTTTGAGAGTTTACTGGAAGTTGCAAATCAAAGAAACTATAAAGTGGTTTCCTTACCAGTAAGTGGGATATCAGTTATCACTGCCACAGGGGGCAAGAGCAAATTGGTGAAAACGCATATGTTGTTAGAAGTAAAGTTGGAAGACTATTTCTTTGAGTTTGTTGTTTTTGTGGTGCCAGGGCTTACGATCGATTGTATTTTTGGCATCGATTGGTTGTGTGCTTTTAAAACCATCTTGTATTTTGAACAAGGATTATTGGATTTTCAAGTTAATGGGTACAAGGGAAGAACTAGTATGAAGAAATGTTGGAAGGAGAAGGAAATGGTGTCAATTAATGTACTATCGTGGGGAAATGCAGTAGCCAGTGGGAAAGAACCCCAATTCCTTCAAAAGTTTATATGGTTTTGTGTATTGTCAATGCAACCAAGCAGACAGATGGAGAAGAATGATTTAAGAATAGTGGACAGTGTTAGCAGTGAACAACGTAAAAAGCTAAGAAATCTGATAGACGAGTTTAAGGAAGTATTTTCTGACCAGCCTGGACTCATAAAAGGTTATGAGTGCAATTTTACTGTCAATTGTGTGACACCTTTCTTTGTAAAACCTTACGTCATTCCAGTTTCAAAGAGGAAGCAAGTCGATGATGAGATAAACAGGATGTTGCAATGGAAAAACATAGAAAGATCCAAGAGTCCTTATAACAACCCAATAGTTATAGTCACAAAAGCAGACCAATCTGTCAGGTTAGTTTTAGACACTCGCACTTTAAATAAAATTCTCATCACTGAAAGGGACCATCCACCCCCGGTTGATGAAATATTACAAAGCTTTCAAAATAAGAAATTTCTAACTTCCTTGGATTTAACTGCATCCTATTGGCAAATTCCAATCGCAGAAACATCCAGGTAATATACTGCATTCTTTTACCAAGGCCGGAGTTACCAGTTCCGAGTTTTGCCATTCAGCCTGAATAATGCAGTCGCGAATTTCATCTGTGCTTTGGATCAAGTCCTTGGTAAGGAATTATTGAGCAAAGTACATGTGTATGTCGACGATATATTAATTGCAAGCTCAACCATCGAGGAACATTGGTGTACATTAAAAGAAGTATTAATCGCTTTAAAGAAAGGGGGGATGACTATTAAAGTGAAGAAGTGTGTTTTTCTGACAAGCAAAATTGAATTTTTGGGTCATACTATCACCCCATCAGGAATAACTCCCAATGAGGAAAAGCTTAACGCTATCAAGAATTTCCCAAGACCCCAAAACAAGGAACAACTGCTGAGTTTTCTTGAACTTTGTAATTATTATCGTAAATTTATCAGAGGTCAAACACTGAACAGCTGACATTTTGGGAAACTCAAGAAAAAGAATGCACATTGGGACTGGACTGAGCATTGTGAAGAAGATTTTCAAGAAGTAAAAAGTAGTTTATTAAAGAAAGTACATCTAAGTGCCCCGGGTTAGAATCTTCCTATCTGTACTACCACGGATAGCTCAGAATATGGCATGGGTGTGGAGATCTTCCAAGAGATAGCCGAGGGAGATGAAATGATAAAGAAACCTCTCGCTTTTGCTAGCCAGATCCTAAACCAGTCGGAGCGCAACTACTGTGTTACCCAGAAGGAAGCGCTGGCTATTGTTTGGACCTTCCAAAAGTTTCGGTACCTCCTTTTGGGCAGGAAGTTGATAGTACATACTGACCACAAGGCACTGTCTTTTTGAAGAACTGTAAATTAGTCCATGGAAGGTTGGCAAGATGGAACTTACTACTCCAGGAATATGACTTTGATATTAAATATATCCCAGGAAAGGAAAATTGTGTAGCAGATGCCTTGTCAAGGTTACCAGTAGGTTTAGAAGAAAGTGAGTCAGCAATGTCAGTAGGGAAAGAAGCTCGGATATTTTACATTAAGGGAGTGGACGGAGAAAAGGAGGTTAAACATTGCCTGAAGTTCATGAAAGAGGAGCAAGAAAAGGACCCCAATATAAGGGAGTTATTAGACAAGTTAATTGAGAGTGACCCACAGTCAAAGTTATGCAAATACTACATGCAGGTCAGTGGAATTTTATTCAGAAGAAACCATGAAGTTAGTTCCAAGTGGAAAGTATGGGTGCCAGAAAACTATGTGGACCATTTTATTAAGCAACATCATCTGAGTTTCGGCCATTATGGTATAAACAAGTGTCATATGATCATGAAGGAAACCTTGTATTTCGCTAATATGTCTTGGCTGATACAGCAGGTAGTTTCTCATTGTGAGTTATGTCAGAAAACTAAAGCAGATAACGTCAGGAGGGCCGGGGAGATGCAGAGTGTGATCCCTGATAAACCACATGAACTAGTTGCTTTAGATATCTTCGGCCCACTGCCTAGGTCCCGTGGGGGAGTAACTCAAATTTGTGTGGTCATGGACATCTTCTCAAAATATATAAAGTTCTACCCACTGAAGAGGACCACAGCCAAAGTAATCTGTTAAAAGTTAGTTCATGATTATATACCACATGTAGGAAAACCTGACAAAGAATTGACAGACAATGGACCCCAGTTCACAAGTAAAGCCTGGGCTGAATGCTTTAAAGAGTTAAGTATTGAAACAGTTAAGATGTCTTTCTACCATCCACAAGGGAATGCAATAGAACGAGTAATGAGAGAGCTTGGTAGATGGTTCAGGACATACTGTGAGGACAACCATAAGAAGTGGGCATACAAATTAAGTGAAATTGAAGGAGTTATCAATACTATTCCCCATGCTTCCACTTCACTAAAACCATATGAAATCATGTTTAAGAGGGAACCTCCCCTAATTGTTTATGAGCACCTCCACTTTTCGACGAGGGATAGTGATTAACCTGACAAGATTAAGATAGCTTTGGAAGAGTTGAAGAAGTGTGCCTTAAGATGAAAGGAGGCCCATGATAGGAACCTCAAACCCACAGCATATGGGATAGGTGACCTAGTTCAGTCAAAGACACATTTTAAATCATCATCTATAGACAATGAAATCAAAAAGTTTAAACTGTTGTACGAGGGCCTTATGAAGTCGTTTCCCGAATCAAAGGGAACTGCTATACTTTGGCTCACCCTAAACATGGTAAAGTTAAAGGAAATTATAATGTGGTGGCACTAAAGCCTTTCAAGACAGTTAATGTGACATACGGTGGTGGTCCAATATAAAGTTTCCTCCCAAATGAGTTAATAAAAGTGGAGTAATAAAGATAGATAGAAAGATAGATATGTTCACTTTGATCCCATGTGAGAATAATCTCGGGGATGTGGAACAGTACATACACTTATTAGTAATGTCAATATTACTATATAATTGATAATACAATCCCGAGTTAATTAATACTTATTATGTGGAACATTGTATACACTTGTTACCGGCATCTAATAACCAGTTATTTTCTTACCAACCAGTTACCATGATAAGTTTCACTGTAATTTGCGACTACATATTATATTATGTTAGTTGCTATTTATGTGGAAAAGTACACACACCTATTAGCAATATCAATTATATTACCAACAACTCATAAGCAGTCAATTACTTAAAAACCTATTAGTATGATAATTTTTCATAGCAGTTTCTGAGTGCATGCTATCCCATGTTAGTTACTATATATGAGTGAAATTTGGTAAACAGTGTAATTATTTCATTTGTCAAAAGTTTCAACAGAAAGAAAAACCATATATCATTTTAGTAATTGTGGATAATTTTGTCACCTTCACCTTCCATACACCATATATACTATTTTATCAGTCATTCTTAGTTACCAAATTCCAAGAAGAAAATTCTTTCACAGAGTAAAATGGGTTCTGAAGCAGAAACTCTTTCAGTTTGGACTTAAAGTAGTTGGGTTTTTGTAGATAACATTTAATTTCTGTTGGTAATACATTGAATAAGGAAGCTCCAGTAAATGTCAACCCTTTCTGTACAATTGACAGTGATTTGTAATCCTTGTGAATATTATATTTATTCCTAGTATTATGGCTATGTATATCAGCATTAAGATTGAAGTGTTCAAGATTTTCCACTACAAATGATAGTACAGAGTATACATACTGTGCTGGCATTGTTAGTACACCCAGGTTTTTAAACAGATTTCTGCACGACGTCTGTGGGCTTGCTCCACAATTAGTTCTTATAGCAAGCTTTTGCAATTTAAATACCCTCTGTGCTTGTGACGAGTTTCCCCAGAATGAGATGCCATAAGTGAGCAGGGAATGAAAATATGCAAAATATACTAACTTTCTGGTTTCTATAATAGCTATTCTAGATATTACCCTCAGTGAAAATGTTGCAGAATTCAGTTTTTTAAGAAGTTGTTGAATATATTGTTTCCAGTTCAATTTGTTATCTATATATACACCCATGAATTTTGTGAAACCATTTTCATTTATTGCTTTTCCTTCTGATATCACATTATAGCTGTCCTTTGTTTTATTTTTTGTAACAAACTGAAGTAACTGTGTCTTTTCTACATTAAGTATTAGTTTGTTGGCATTAAACCACCTGTTAATTTTCTTTATAACATCATTTGCTGTGTTTTCGAGGTTTTGTGCTGATGGGTCTTTCAAGGATATGCTAGTATCATCTGCAAAGAGCACCATGTTTTCATTATCACCTAGTATATGTGGGAGATCATTTATATAGATCAAGAACAGCAGAGGGCCAAGAATTGAACCCTGAGGCACACCAAATTTAACTATACCCCATTCTGAGTTTATAACATCTCCTATATTAGCATCTTTCACAAATACACATTGCTTTCTATTTTCCAGGTATGATTTAAACCAAAGTCCTGGCTTATCACTAACTCCATAGTGGTCTAATTTACCTAGTAGAATCTCATGATCAACATAGTCAAAAGCCTTAGCAAGATCACAGAATACACCTAGGGAATTTAATTTTTTATGCATTGATTCCAGTATGTTGTTTACAAAAGCAAAAATTGCTGAATCTGTTGATGTTGCTGCGTTGCTGACTTGAAGCAGTGCTTAGTGGGTAAAAGGTAGTATGTTAACATGAGAGTCAACCATCCATATAGAATACACCTGGAGCATCATCCAAGACAAAGAAGACATCAATCATGAGTAATAAGTGTTCTGGATGTGCATCAGGAAGTGGTTTTTATCATTATTATTTGCTCCATTGTTGGTGATGAAGGAATTCATAAATATTAATTGTAACATGACATTCTGTGACGGCACTGGAGTAAAATTTGTGTTAAGTTTATTTGGATGAATATAAATGATTTTGTATTGTATATTTTGTGATTTAGCATAAGCAGACTACCATAGTATCTTTGTTCTTTCTCTCTAAATATGGTAATATTCAGTTTACAAAAGTTTCTTAGAGGGGAAGTGATACTTTTGTAAAAGTGATAATAGACATTTGGCACGGACAGTTAAAACTATGGTCTAGAATAATCATGGCACCCCAAAACATGTGATTCAGGTAACAATATATTGTGTGGTTTCTTTGATATAATCTTGATGTGTTTCCCTGTCTCCTTGTGAAACTATTTTGATGTTTACTTTTACTTAAAATTATTTTCTATGTACATTTTAATAAGGACGTGTTTGGAAATATGTATTGAAGCCCCACACCAGTAAAGCGATATTATGTATGGTATTTAGGATAGGAACCCGAGGTTGCAATATGTATGTGAGTGAATGTGGAGTGAAGTTTGTAAGTAATTTTGGGGAGCATTAGTCTATTGAAGAAGTTCATCATTGCCATTTTGTTGGAATATCCAAAGTCTTATTTTAAACTTGAGGGGCTGTAGCATAGCCATATGATAGAGGCTGCTTCCAAAGCCGGTGGACCAGGAGATCGAGAACCGGCTGTGCTATTTGGATTACGGCCGAGTGGATGTTAAATTTCCTGCCGGTCCGTGGGAGTACCATGAAAGACCCCGGAGTGCATGCCGGCTACCGGAAGTCAATTAAAAACGCCCGCGAACCCAACATGTGGCACCCACTAGTCTTCCTGGGGTGGCCGAGCTCATCGGGCATGCCACCCATGTGCGAGTTTTTCTCGAACGCCCTTTTTTAATGTTGAACTATTTTCGGTTAGAGTTGTGAAAATTCGAGTGTGATTTATAAACGATTGTTAATGTGAACCATTTTCACTGAGGATTCTGCAACCTTCGGGTACATATATATATCTAGAAGTCCAATGAAATATATGATCACGACTGGTGTGGGTAAAGATTTTGAACTCTATTAAACTTACAAAAGTTAATTTTGCTATTCTTTTTTTGTGTGATTCTTCTTGACATGGTAAAGTGTGTTAATAAGCTGAATCACTGCTGCTTCAAACATTTTCGTAAAATGTACAAAATCCCACCATCCGCGAGCATTAGTGTGCTCTACCAAGAGAGAGAAATGCAACATCTGCAACATGATTTTAGGCATTATGTTATGAGAATATTTATTTTTTGATGAGTGAATTGTTGAACAATTTGATAAATACACTTGAATTTAAAAATTAAATTCTTAAATGGCAATAGTAGATGTGTGGTAAAATTGCATTTAAAGAATTTGAGATTTTTTTAGAGAAAGAAAATGGGTATTTAGGAAAATACTACCTGGCTATATGCTTGATTTCAATTAAATTAAATTGCACTTGTATTTTTCCCCAGTATCCTATTAATATTAAAAAGTAAACCAAAATAAACAAAATTATCTACACACCTAACAAATCTTGATGTTTAGTTTTCTTATATAAACAATTAAAATTATTGTGTTACATATGACAGCTGCATGTTACATTATATGAGCGAGTTCATCAGATCATGAAGCTCACTGGTAAATATCGTAATGTATTATTAGAGATCATAACAACTAAATGGCAAGTGAACAATTCATAAACATTATCTGCATGTTATGTACACTTGCAGAGGAGCTGAGGGTAAGGCAGCAAGGATGCAATACAGGGCAACAAGATGGCAAGGATACATTGTTGGAATGTCAGCAAACAAAAACCTTAGAGTCCTGAGGGAGAAAATCCCTTGTGCTGCTCTAAGGTCATGAAAGACATAGAGGAAATTTTGAATGAAAGACAACTTCTACAGAGGCAGTAAATATGATTTATTGCCATTCACTGGTGGTTCAGGTATTTTTGCAAGAACATGGCAAAATACAATCACATATCATAGGAAGATTGTGAGTACAACAAATCTGTGGCAAAGTGCTGAGTGATTGCAAGAGAAAATTGTTAATAAGTAAGCGTAGTCTGAGGTTGGAAATAACTGAACGATAACTGCCTATCGGATGGTGGGAGTTCATTGGCAGGATCCAATGATTGGACAGCAACAGTGGAGAGAAGGCAACCTGGTGTCTTCCTGAAGATGAGTCAATGGCTAGAGATTTTTTTTCTTAGCTGCACAGTTGGTACGGGCTCATGGCTTGTCAACATCTGATTACTGCAGCCTGACTGCTGATAACTGACCACATTCAACAAACCATCACACTCTGGATTAGACATGGTGCCAGGATATACCATCACAATAACTCTCACCTCATCAGCTGCCCAGCGTACATCATTGATAAGCCTGGTCACTCAATGGCAAATAGCTCTTCTACCATGACTCCTCTGATTGATCCCACTCACGAATGTTAAAGGAACTTAATTTATGTCACAGTTTTATCAGTACTCAGTTTGCAAAATCCTGTAACAGCTATGAAAAATTTCTGCTAAGCTGCACCAAAATGAATTGCTAAAACTTTCGTATGTAATGAGTAACTACAATCACGTGTGTTTCTTTTTTTCTTTTTTTTTTGCTGTCGTCAGTCTTTCGACTGGTTTGTTGCAATCCTCCATCCTTCAATATCCTGTGCTAACCTCTTCATTTATACATACCCCTTACACCCCAAATCCTCAATTATCTGCTTCATATATTCTAATCTCTGTCGTCTTCTACAGTTCTTACCTTTGACTGTTCCTTCCACTAACAACTTAACCAATCCAGAATGTCTCAAAATATGACCTACCATCCTGTCTCTTCTTTCCGTAAGCTTCTTCCACAAACTTCTTTTCTCACCTACCATTTCCAAAACTCGTTCATTTCTTACTTTATCAGTCCACTTAATTTTCAGCATTCTTCTGTAGCACCACATTTCAAATGCTTCAATTTTCTTTCCTTCCGTATTCCTAAAGTCCATGTTTCGCTACCAATAAGCGCTGTGCTCCACACATAGAGTTTTAAAAAGTTCTTTCTAATTCCTAGATCAATATTTGAAACTAAAAGGTTTCTCTTTTTCATGAAGCCTCTTTTTGCTAGTGCTATTCTGCTTTTAACATCATTCCTGCTTCGGCCATCGGTTGTAATTTTGCTTCCCAAGTAACAGAATTCACTTACTTCTCATATTGCATCAGATCCTATTTTTATATTTAATCTACTAGTATTAGTATTATTTCTGCTACATTTCATCACTTTTGTCTTGCTTTGATTTATATTCAGTCCAAAATCTTCCTTCAGTATTTTGTTCATGCCATTCAGTAACTTCTCAATATCCTCAGCCCTCTCTGCTAACAAGACAATGTCATCAGCAAATTGTAGCATACTGATTTTTTCTCCCTGAAAACTTATACCACATGGAAATTTTTCTTTGCCTTTCTTCATTGCTACATACAAGTTGAATATTAAAGGGGATATAATACAGCCTTGTCTCACACCCTTTTTAACTGATGCATGTCTCTCATGATTCTCTACTTTTATTATAGCCACTTGATTCTTATATAATTTATAGAGTATTCTTCTAATTCGATACTTTAGACCTGACTTCTTTAAAATTTTGAACATCTTGTCCCACCTAACATTATCAAATGCTTTTTCTAAATCAACAAATGCCATAAAAATATCTTTGTTTTTCTTGATCCGCCCTTCAAGTATTAATCTTAAAGATAGAATTGCTTCCCTTGTACTGTGATTTTTCCTAAACCCAAACTTATCTTCACCTACTATCTCTTCTACTACCCTTTCCATCCTTCTGTATATTATTCTGGTCAGTAATTTTGAAGCATGTGATGTTAGATTAATGGTGTGATAATTCTCACATTTGTCGGCTTGTGCTTTCTTTGGAAGTGTGAAGATGATATTTTTATTAAAATCAGTAGGAATTTCTCCTGTTTCATACCTTTTTGATATCAGCTTGAATAATCTTTTGATTCCTTCCTCTCCTATGGATTGAAGAAGTTTTGCAGGGATCTCATCAATTCCAACTGCCTTATTTACTTTCAAGTCATTCAGAGCTTTATTAAATTCTGTCCTCAAAACAGGATCTCCTAAGTCATTAATGTCAACATCACCTTCCTTTTCCATTACACTATTATTCAAGTCGTCCACAACATACAGTTTCTCAATGTATTTTTTCCATCGGTTAGCTCTATCTTCTGAGCTAAAAAGAGGTTTCCCATAGGCAGCTTTAATGTTCATACCTCTTTTCTTCATTTCTCCAAAATTCTATTTGATCTTCCTATATGCAACATGTAATTTACCTACAACCATTTCCTTTTCTACTTCTTCACACTTTTCTTGTAGCCATTTTTCTTTTTCTATTTTGCATTTCCTATTTATTTGATTTCTAAATTGCCTGTACTGCTCTCTTCATGCTTCATCCTGAGCATTTTTGTACCTTCTCCTCTGATCCATCAGCTCCAAAATTTCTTCTGTTATCCAAGGTTTTTGGGCAGCTTGTTCCCTAAAGCCTAATGTTTCTTTACCAGCTTTCACTATTTCAGTCTTTAATGCATTCCATTTGTCCTCGCTTGAGCTCCTTTCAGAGTTACTTCTTAGACCCAAGTCTACCATTTATGCAAATTTTTTCTCTTGTGTTAGATTGTTTCAGTTTATTCACTTCCAGTCTGTTCTGCTTATACTGCTTCCTTATTCGCTTAAATTTCATCCTGCACTCCATTATTATCAAATTATGGTCAGAGTCTATGTATGCTCCTGGGTACGCTTTACAGTCTAGAACTTGATTCCTGAATCTCTGTTTGACCATGATATAATCTAGCTGATATCTGCCTGTATCCCCAGGATGTTTCCAGGTGTATATTCTTCTTGCATCATGCTTAAACTGTGTGTTTGCCACTACTAGCTTAAATCTTTCACAAAATTCTAGCAACCCGCTTCCTTGCTCTTTTCTTTCTCCTAGACCAAAACTTCCTACAGTATTCCCCTCTTTTCCTTCTCCCACTATTGCATTCCAATCACCCATGATTATTAGATTTTCCTCCCCTTTCACATATTGGATTAATTCTTCAATTTCAGCGTATATTTCTTCTATTTCTTCATCATCTTCCTGTGACGTTGGCATATACACTTGTACTAATGTGGTTGGGACGGGCTTAGTTTCTAACCTCATCAAAATAATCCTGTCACTGAACTGTTCATAATAACTCAGCCGTTTCCCTACTTTCTTGTTCATTACAAATCCTACACCAGTGACTCCATTGACAGCTTGTGTGCTAATTATCCTGTGTTCCCCAGACCATAAATCCTGTTCATCCTTCCATTTAATCTCACTAATCACAACAACATCTAACTTAAGTTGTTCCATCTCCCTTTTTAAGTTTTCTAACCTACCTGCCCAATTCAGACTTCTAACATTCCACGCTCCGACTTGTAGAATGTTTCTATCCACTCTGATGACTCCACCCTGAGCAGTCCCCACCTGGAGATCAGATTGGGGGACTATTTTACCTCCGGAATATTTTACCCAGGAAGAAGTTATCATGATATATGTAATTTGAGATGATTACATGTCCTCGGAATACCCTTTGGGTCTTTAATGCAGTGGTTTCCTGTTGCCTTCTGCATCCCCATGCCGTTGATCATTTCTGATTCATCCACCTTTAGGGGTTGTTTCCAACCCCAAGGGCAAGAGGGTGCCCTGAACTCCTCCCCGCTCTTCCGCCCTCCTTTCGGAGGCCGTTGGCAAGCAGAAGGTGATTCTTATACCGTATTGCGCGACTGGTTATAATTATAAATAACTCAGTTCTTTCGCTGTCAACAGATTTACATTTATTGTTCACAACTCATATTCCTCTAGGAACTACATCAGACTTATAGTATTCAAAGAATGCAAGGTTCTTCAGTAGTGAAATGGTTTCAAAGCAACCGTTCGGCCTTTACGTCGCTAACCTCCATCTAACTCTTGATTTCTATCGCCATGGCAACTTACATTTCCTTGCTATAGGAGTAAATATATCGATTTTTGTTTAATTTCATGGCACAAAAATATGGTTTTCTTATGAAATGTTTCTGTTCTGTCACAACCAGGAATCTACACTGTTGTGAATATGGTTAGGAACTCAGAAAAAAAGTTCATTTACTTTTGTTTTATTCAATGTCTAATAAAGATGTTAATATTTGATTGCAAATTTGTGGGTTTTCAATTCTGATATGACAATAATACTGAGCGTGGAGGGTGAGCAGTAATGCACTGCCTTCACATTCAGGAGAATGCTGTTTCGAATCCCTGTCTGGGGATTGAGATTTGGGTTTTCCATGGTTTCCCAGGCAAATGCTGGGATGCTTTATCAAAAGGTCATCACTGAATTCCTTCATATTCCTTGTTCCCAGTTCTTTCCCACTCAACGTCGATGAAGGGTAAAGCCATGAGCAAAAAAATAAAAGGATATGATAACATTGGCCACCTTTCTTTATGCATCATTATTTTATGTATTACTGTAATCAGTAGCTTACCATTCAACCCACTGGTGCCCAAAGTATTGTTTCAATTAATTCTTAGCATTTATAATGCTGAAGAGCTAAATATGTTAAAACAAATATTTTTTAAAATTATATATTTCTAAATTATAAAATAAAATCTCATTTTTGTTAATGAAAATGATGCAAGTACTGCTTATTATAACCATTATTAGTGCACATTCTTCTAGAAACTTATTAGTTATCTGTCAGCACATTAAAAGTTTAACTTACATTTCCACCAAATTCAATTTTCCCTCCATCAGCACAAGCTTCTCTTATAGCTTGCTGGTATTTGCTAACAGCTCCAGCACTGTGTAAAGGCCCATATAACACCCCATCTTGCAGTGGATCCCCCATTCTTTGACATATCTGTGCATATGCTTGTTTTAGACGATCTAGGACTACATCATAAATCTGAAAAAAATAAGTCAAAGTGTAGTCAGTTTTATTATTTATGGTGATGCTAATGAATTTTTCAATGAAATATATATTTATTAAATAGACAGCTTTCAATGTCACCACAACTTTTAATAAAATTTGTGAAATAAATAAATATTTATTTTAGTTTCTTTAAACTCCAACCTGCCTCCATCCCCTATCACCCATAATGGTTGGTCTGATTCTCCACATTTCTTCAAAATTAAAGTTAAAATACATTGCTAGTAAAAAATAATTTATTTTTAACTTTGCAGTGTAACATAATTAAATTGTACTGAGGAAATATTCAACATTTAACACTCAAATACAGCATGTTAATAATAAATCAATAAATAATATGTCCAGTTATGATCTGTACATGTCTGTTATGTCATCAGCAAATCAAATAAAAATACATTGCAGTGTTATCTTGAGGAAAAGAGTTTCAACCACAAATGATGCTTTCTGAAAGCTTACCCAAGTTTGTTCACAAAGGATGTAACAAATCATCTATCATTAATCATTTTAAAAAGGTGAAATATCTTGCAGTTTAGTGAAACAGAAATATATATTCAATTTAATTTAATTACAGTGAAGCATGTGCTGCAATGGCAATTATCCTTCACACCCATTTTTCCCCTTTTCTGTACCCCTGCTTTCACCCACTACGAATTTCATGTTCAAACTCTTTCAGCGTTTTTGGTAAATTATTCATAATTCACCTTGGTACTTTATTCCAATCCCTGGCCTCCTTAACTACAAAAGAGAATTTTCCCACACCCTTATGCCTGAAATTGAGTTCTATCTTGTGGTCATGGACATCATTTTGCTTTCATGCATCTCTCTTAATTCTGCCATCAATATCTTTCACACCTTATCACCAATATAGGCCTTGTACACTCCCTTGACTCTCTTCACCCTCCTCCAGTGAATCCCATTCCAGTTCCTTTATCATATAGGTTATTGATTGTGCCCTGCAGTAATTTTCAGAGACAAATGTAACAGCCCTTCTTTGCACCCTCCCAACTTCTTTATATGATATGCATACTACAGCACCATATTCGATCAAAGGTCTGCCAAAGTTTTGTAACCTAATTCCCTATTTGGTTCATCTCCTGGTCACTATCTACAACAAGTGAAGGATTTTGAAACCTGTCCAATGTACATAGCCCAGTCAAATGTCATTCCAAGGTTTTTTTTTTTTTTAAATCTTTATACATAATAAGATGATTTAAAAAAAATTATTTTCATAGCATGTTGACATACCCAACTAGATATCCTGTCCACATCACCTTGTATCTGTTCACATTCCCCCATTTTGAGCCTGTTATAAAACATTACATCATCTGCAAACAACCTAACTTTTGTTAGTGAACCAACAACACAGTCATTCATCAGAATAATGAATAGCAATGGTCCCAATATGCTACACTATAGCTCTCCCATTTTCACTTCCACTTCTTTCGATCCCGCGTTTTCTACGCCAATTTTTTGCTTTCTATCTTTTAAGAATTCTTTTACCAAATACATCGCTTTTTAATCCACTCTAATAGTTTTTCCTTATTTACTACCATTTTATGGCTCATCCTGTCAAAAGCCTTTGAAAGATCTACTACTATACTATCTATTTGGCTTCCCTTATCCATTTCTAAAGGCATGTTGATGACTTGGAAATCACTTATGTTCTTCACAGACAATTCTGATATCGTTGCTTATCAATCTCTCCATTGATTTAGCTAATGCTGACATCAAACTCATTGGCCTGTAATTTTTTGACCCTATTTTTCACCCCTCTTTCTGGACTGGTACCGCTATCAGTCTTTTCAATCCTCAGGTAAGTAGCAAGTATCCAGACACAAATCAAGATGAGGTAAAATGTCATATCCCACTAACCTTAAGACATCCACAGTATACTATCTACACCAGTCCCTGTAGTTTTTTTAGCTTTCTTAGTTTCTTCATGATATCCTCAGGATGAATTTCAAATTTTGTAGACTGCTCATTTCTAACTGTGCAGTTACTTAATATCTTTGCCATATTCAAATCTTCAGTAACTCCTTCTACATCCTTCTATGATTGTTTCAGCACCCTCCCTTCCCCTCAGTTTTCTAACATAACCATAACTTTTTTTAGATGCATCTATAAATAGTCTCGATTTACAAAAAATATTCTTCATAAACCCATCTTTAACCACCTTCTTTGCCATTATTAATTCCTTATTTAGTTTTTCAAGTATTACTTACTACCTTGTTTTCTATTAACTCTGTTATGTTCTATTTTCATTAATCTCTTTAACTTCCTCATGTGGCATAATGTGGAGAAATTATAAAAGGAATTGGTAGCCCTGGCAACAAAAGTGTAACAAGAACCAGCCGGTGAGTGAGAATGTTTAGTGTGCACTTTTGGGTTGAGTATATCTAGTTACTGCTTGCTGAGGACTTTCTAATCTTCGGATACGTCTTAAAAAAATTGGGTTGAGTATATCTAGTTACTGCTTGCTGAGGACTTTCTAATCTTCAGATACGTCTTAAAAAAATGTAACAGAAATAAAGATCAATGAATTATATGAAAGCTTATTACCACTCAAATGTTTGAAGATTAAGTTTGCATTGAAGTTTCACCCCAAGACTTTGGAAAAATTCTTTTTAAATTAACAACAGGAAGTATATTAAAATACGGTATGGTGGCCATGAAGACCTGCAGCAACTAATAAAATACAGATAATCACAACACCATGTGACTAACCAAAGCTCAGATGTAGTAACTTTGGCGTTTGCGGCAGCAGCCGCCGCAGTGCTTGGAAAAATGCATATTATGTGTGAAGATACGTGATTTTTTTTTTTATACTGCACTTAAGGTTTTCAGAACATCAGAAAGTAATAACATTTGATTGTATGAGTATTTAGTGCTCATAATTCATAAGAATTTAATTATTTCCGGGACATAAGCTATTTGCAACTAATTCCGCATGTTTCTAGTGATCTACCTTTACTCATTTTATAAGAGATCCACCATAAGGAACAGTTTCATAAGTTCCAGAAAGTGGTTGCTTTTGAATTTAATGTTAATACCCCACCTGTATTTAAAAAACTCATTAGTAGATTGTATTACTACTTTCTGCAACTCCTACTAAATATGCATGAATCCAAAGATTCTAGGGAAGTTCAGCCATCCAACCTTTCTGAGAATACAAGTATAAACAGTTACGATGTTTCTGAAGATTTTTATGGTTTCCCTGAGAATACATCATCACCTATTACCTACATTGAAACACTGGTACCGAGTAATCATAACGGACTAGAATCGGGTATGAATGCTCAACTATCTTCAGATATTTCTGAGTTAAAACAATTAATATTAGGCATCTCTTCCCAAAATAGACAAACACAGTACAAGTTGGCCGAAAAAATAAATGAGCAAGTTAGACAATCACAGTCACAGTTAAAATTTGAGTTGTCAGCAAAAATTAAGAAATCGCATGAGAGCTTAAAAACCAGTTTACTTCACGGTTTCAGAAGGTTACTACTCAAATAGATATATTAGAAAGGATACTCATCAGTTGAAGAAAATTAGGGTCGACACAGAAGAGTTTAAAGACAATATTTTGAATCAAACAAGTCAGCTGAAATAAACAGAGATGTCACATAAAGAAACTAAATGTCAAGTGAGGGAACAGATGGTAATAAATGAAGAATTTGACCGAGTACTGAAAGTAGAAAAGCATAGTGAGATTTTTTTGGAAGAGATGAAGATACACAGAATAATATTTGTAAAGAAAAGGAAGATGAATACATAGGAGAAAAATGTGATGTTATGAAGAGGTAGTTGCAATGTAAAGCATAGTGTCAAAAGCGTACAAGAGGTGATACAGGTGCAGAAAGTAACCAGCCTCAGGAAGAAAAGAAATATTTGCAGAAAGGGGGTAAGATGGAAGAAGCGGAATTTGCATCTGCATGACGAAGAAAAGAATATGATTAGGAAGAAAGTTTGAAGTAGTGAAAGAAAGAGAAGTTGCATTTATGTGAGAAATTGAAGAAATGTGAAGACAGATGAAAAAGAAACCACGATACACAAATAAAACCCACAGTGTATGACATTGGAGATTTGGTACCAATCCAAACCCATCCGAAATCCTCAGTGATAAACAACGAGACAAAGATTTTTTTTTTTTTTTTTTTTTTATGAAGGACCATATAAATAATTTGTATACAGTAGCCTACCGAAATGAGGAAAGGATTAGAGGAAGATATGATGTCATTGCCTCAAACTCTTTAAACAGGTACCACACAGTTAAGTTGATGTATTGTTAATTAAATAGAGACATTAATAGACATGTTTTATGTTGACTGCTCTTATGAAGAACTGTTGTGAAAATGTTTCAAAGCAAAGACCACAGAATTGGTGTAAATGAGTCACTTGTTTTGTAAAATAAAGCTGTATATTGCCGCAAGCTTGCGAGGCTATTAAATACTTTTAAGGTCCAGGAACCTTCTTTCCTGTGAATGAAACGTTCAAGAACTCATATGTGGCTGGTTACATGGATTTAACATTTGAAAAATCAGTCTCTTATTTATTGTTGATATATAGAGGTCGAGAAAGTAATGACCTTAGATATTTATAATAAAGTGAACCATTGTAAATATTTGTTACCTATATACTCCAATGAGTCAGGAGGTTAAAAACATTTAATATATTATGTTAAATAATATATTATAATAATTATTGTTGAATTGTTCCATTAATAGGAATATGGATTGCACCATAATTTGTTTCCATAAATTTTGATGTAGCTGATAAGAGTAATGATACCAAAATGTTATCGTTACAGACTCTTTGTGTCAGAGTAACAAGAGTGGACTGGTGAAGGCACGTTGCTCCCATGATAGGACCCAAAAAGTGGGTTTTAATGGTTTTATTTCATTGTTGTTTTTTCGGAAAAAAATTATATATGTACCGTAATTAATGACAGAGCGAAGAGGTACACAGATCCCTATATAAGCCCTAAAAAGTTTACCAAAATCTTTTCACAAAGATATGGTAAACTTGGGGGGGGTTGTGGCATAACATGGAGAAATTATAAAAGGAAATGGTAGCTATGGCAATAACAAGCGTAACACTAACCAGCCGGTGAGCAATAAGGTTTAGTGCGCACTTTTGAGTTGAGGATGTCTAGTTACTGCTTGCCAAGGACCTTTGTAATCTTTGGATATGTCTTAATAAAATGTTTAATGATTAAGTTTGCATTGACATTTTGCCCCAAGACTTTGGAAGAATTCTTATTAAAATAACAATAGGAAGTATATTAAAATACGAGGCGTGTTTTTTAAGTAAGGTCCATTTTGTTGTAGACACTAGTAGTTCATGCACATACCACAACAAGTACATGTGTTGTGTACCAGCATACCTCGGGAACAACTGTGCTCAGTTTCAGCTCTGTAGCTAACCTGTACGGTTCTGTTTTGTGCTTTCAAAATGTTTAAGACTATCAACTCACCCGCCGCGTGTGAGGTTCGCTCAGTGATATGGTTTTTGTCAGCAAGGAACCTGTCTGCTGCAGAAATTCATCAACAGATTTGTGAAGTGTACGGTGATACTGTTATGAGTGAAAGCAAAGTGCGTAAGTGAGTACGAGAATTCAAAGATGGCCGTGACAACGTCCATGATGAGGACCGCTCCAGTCACCTTTCTTCGATTACAGACGATTTGCTGGCTTCAGTTGAAGTGAGGATTTGGGAGAACAGGCACTTCACAATAACAGGTCTCTCAAATGAATTTATTGACATGTCGAGTTCAGTGCTTTACAAAATTGTTTCTGAACACCTAAAGTTTAGGAAACTGTGTTCCCGTTGGTCCCGAAACTCCTAACAGAGGACCAAAAAAACCAAAGATTTGAGTGTGCAATGAAGTTCTTGACTCGTTATCATGAAGAAGGTGACGGCTTCTTGAGTCAGATCATAACTGGAGACAAAACATGGGTTTCGCATATCACGTCCGAATTGAAGCAACAGAGCATGGAATGAAGACACATACACACTCGCCTGTAAAGATGAAGGCCAAACAGACTCTGTGCCAGTGCAACATCATGGTGTCGGTGTTTTGGGATAGGCATGTGTTTTGTTGATTGACTTCATGCAACAAGAAACCACTATCAATGCAGAAGCATACTGCCAAACCCTGAGAAAGCTATGCAGAGTGATTCAAAACAAAAGTCGTGGCATGCTGACAAAGGGAATTGTCCTCCTCCATGACAATGCAAGACCTCACACTGCAGGTCACACCCGCGATTTGTTGGACAGTTTTGGCTGGGAGGGTTTAGACCACCCACCCTAGAGTCCAGATTTTGTGCCGAGCAATTACCATCTGTTCATCCACCCCAAACAACACCTCAGTGGCAACCGTTATAATGATGATGATGACGTGAAAACGGAAGTGAACTCTTGGTTATCAGAGCAGGTGGCAAGTTTTTATGAAGAGGGTATTTTAAAATTGGTTGAGAGGTATGATAAGTGATTGAACAAACTTGGCAACTATATCGAAAATAGAGTAATGTACGTACTTTATGAAAAAAATTTACTTTTTTGAAATAACCTTTTGTGTTGTACTTATGTTCAATCAGACCTTACTTAGAAAAAACTCCTTGTATGATACTCACCTTCATATTATAATATATAGGCTTTGTACATTTCTTTATTTTCTGTTTTGGAATAAATATTTCTTCACCTTTCTTTATCTCCTTCAACTTTTCTCACTGTGACTCCACTGTACTTGTGGCATCCTCCCATTTGCTGAAAGTTACCCTGAAATATCTCTCAATTGGTCTTGTTTTATAGTTGCACCTATTACCCCCTTCAATTTGACCACTGGTTTACTGAATCTTGTAACTTCCATCAGAACTGCTTCCCTGTCCGGGCTTCAAGTTTTGGGTTTTCTATTGTTTCCCCAAATCACTCAAGGCCAAAGCTGGGGTGCTTTTTTCAAATGGCCATGGCTGAATTCCTTACCATTCCTTGTCCCCAGTCCCAACCCTTGACATCGACGGGGCATAAAGCCATAAGTGAAAATAAAAGAACTGCTTCATGATCAGTTATTCCTTTAGTTAGTTGTCACCCACAGGTTATCACTGGGCTTGGTTAGAGCTATCTCCATCATGTGTGTTCTGCTGTACCACTATTGTAAAGCCTTACTATCTAGCCGCAAATGACTGTTCCTTGTGTTATTACTCTTGTTTCCTACTCAATTGACAGCTGGTAAATTTTAATCTCCTCCAATTATGACCATTCTAAGCACTTTTCTGAACTCTGAGTATGAATTTGTTTCACACCATGAGCTTCATCTTCATCAGTTATTCTTCCACTTTGATAAGCACACGATTTTTTTTCTTTTTTATTACTCAAGAAATCTACCCTAAGTAATTTATGGTCAAGATCTATGAACATCTGATGTTGGTTTAAAAAAAAAAAAAAACCCTGATGGGGTTTATAAATTGCCAGAACTCATTAAGATATGATGGTTTATTGGTATCTATTCTCTGCAGGATAAGATCTTGTTCATCAAACAGTCGTAACAGATAGTGGGTTTCTTTAAAAATAAATAACAAAATGTCTATATTGTTCAAGGTTAAATTTTACAAATAGTGGTAACAGAATCCTTCACTATTCGCCCAATAAAGTTAGCAAAAGATTTTAACTCATGATGAAAAGAGCAAGTCTGAACCAAACATCTGATTGTTGATCTTACAAGTGAATAGTCACATCACAGAAAGTTTCCAAAGTCTGTATTCCACATCTACTTAAATATTTTCCTAAGTCCGCAGCGTACATGGTTCACTGCCTGCTCTGGATACACACATCTGCTCACCTCAGTGTCTGAAAGAATAAAGGCCACAAACAGGGAAATTCAGGTATTTTATATAGGGGATGGATAAATCGGAGTGTGGGAACCACTTTCTTTGTCTGTCAACATACATGAAGGTCACAGAAATTTTGATGTTATGTGACCACTATTTTCCTGATTTCTTTATTTTATGATGACTTATGCCCAAATTGCTTTGTTTAAAAGTTATAAATTTCTAAAGTTTGAAATCACAAAATCTTAAATTATTTTCTAAGTCTTTGACCCATGATGGTTCTAGTATCAAATTACTCTTATAATTTTCCTAAACTTCTGATTTATGTCACTCAACTGAATTCTTCATACTTTGGCAGAAATTCATGTTAAACTGAAACTACTCATTAGCTCTGCCATCATGTCATAATTATCAAAGCATTTTAAAATTTATTTCTCCTAAATTACTGCTCTGTTGGAGATGGGATGAACACTATATTTCTTATAAAAAAAATTCCCCTATCCCCCAGTATTTTACTCTTATCATTTTCTTATCATGGGTTCAGTGAGTCATACATCATACAACAAGGAAAACTAATTAATTTAATTAATTACATTAAATTGCAATGGAGCACATGCTCCGGTGGCAATTTCCCTAAACACCCATCTTCCTCCTTGTCTACACCCTGCTACATTTGCCCTTTACAAATTTTAACTTTAAATTCTTTCAATGTTTTTGGCAAATTATTCATCATCTCTCTCAGTAAACCAATCCAATCCCTAAGACCCTTATCTAAAAAAGAGAATCTTCCCACACCCTTGTGCCTGAAATTGAGTGCCAGCTTATGGCCATGGTCATCTTTTCCCTTCCATTACTTTCAATTCTTACACCAATATCTTTCAATGCCTTGTCACCAATATATGCCTTGTACACTCCTATGACCCTCTTCACCCTCCTCCTGTCTTCCAATGAGTCCCATTCCAGCTCTTTTATCACATCTGTTACTGATTGTAATCTGCGATAATTTCCAGAAACAAATCTAGCAGCCCTTCTTTGCACCCTCTCCAACTCCTGTATTTGATACTCAAAATGTGGGTTGCATACTACACTATCAAATTCAAGCAATGGTCTGACCAAAGTTTTGTAACCCAATTCCTTATCTTCTCTCGTATATCCCCTCATCACTTTCTCCAAAAAGTGCAGAATTTTGAAACCTCTTCCTACTACCTGTTCAATGCGGTCTGCCCAGTTAAGCTTGTTATTAAATGTAATGCAAAGATATTTACATTTCAAGTCTTCAATATGCAATTCTTTCCCCACCTTATAATCATAATAAACCTTTAGTTTTTTATTTGTGTATCCAATAAGCTAACCCCTCTTCAATTTTATCTTCATCCGATGTTTACCAAACCAACTAGATATCCTGTCCAGATCACCCTGCAACTGTTTACAATCCTCTACCGTTTTTATCCTTTTATATACGATTATGTCATCTGCAAACAATCTAATTTCTGATATTAAACAATCAACACAATTATTTATTAGAATAATGAATATCAATGGTCCCAATACGCTACCCTGTGGCACTTCCATTTTTACTTCCACTTCTTTTGATACCACATTTCCTACCCTAACTTTGTGTTTTCTACCTTTCAAAAATTCTTCTACCCAGTAAATCACTTTCTGATCCACTCAAATAGATTTTACCTTATTTACTACTACTCTGTCAGAAGCCTTTGAAAGATCTAGTGCTACACTATCAATTTCACCTCCGTTGTCCATTTCATCCGAAATATCTTGCAGATATCCCAACTGAGATTCACATGAATATCATTGCCTAAAGCCATGCCGCCTACTTGAAAACCACTTACGCTCCTCACATATATTTCTGATGTGGTTGCATATCAATTTCTCCATTAATTTATGTACCAATGACATCAAGCCAATTGGCCTATAATTTTCAACTCTACAATGAAATCTAAAATTTCACTTTTACCCCATAAATTGTGAAGTAATGAAAAAACTAGGCTCATATTCATAATGTGTGAATTTTTTCCATTTATTTGAATATTTTTACAAAACTTGTCACTCAACTTTTTCCAAAATTTTGTATCTATTTTTACCTAAAACACTATTTCTATTTCACCTACAAAGTCTATTATTACAAATGAGGTGCATCTCCTTGTTCTGAACCTGTTGATGTATCAAACTTTATGATATCTTTTAAAACTGAGCGATCTTTCTTTATTAGACAGATTTATTACTCAAACTAACTTCTCCACATGGTTTAATTATGCTATAGCTCTTTAAGTTAAATTTTCTGGCTGTGCATATTACACCTTAAAATGGTTGTAATTTTATGTATTATCTGTGGTAATGAATGCAGAATAGGGGGTTCAAATGAATGATTCTACCTTTATGAAACTTTGTTTTTTTATCATGTTGTTTAAGTTCAAACTTCTAAAGTGCCTTATAATCAAGAAAATTACTTTCCAAGTGATTGGCTATATCACTGGTATCTGATGATCTTCTTTTTAAAATGTTTTTGCAAATATTATGGATATAATATACAGTGAACTAGTCTAGGCTAACCAGTATGAATATGCCTTCACCATTCACTCCCCTATACACTCCTTAACTATCATGGCAAACCTCACTGTCTATTATTTCTTTCATTAACAATACCTCTATAATAACTTGTGGCCTGTGTATCTCTATTAAGATTGCAAATTCTATTACTTTGTTTATCATACTTCAACAATTCACCAGTATCAGTCTTATTACCAGCTTTATTATGTTTTCAGCATTTCTTGCTTTCACAGTTCTGCTCTTGTCTGTTATTGTTTGAAAAGCATCATCTATTTTCTAGTATTAGTGATTTTCTCATCGAGTATTTACAATCAGTATCCCTTTGATCACCTATTTTTATCTCCTCACCAGCAGCCCCTAAGCTAAAAAAGGCACAATCCTGACACCATCAGCACTCAAAGTGTGCTGCCTCACAGCTTTATCTAATAACTCAGGAAGTACCCACTTGCTTCTTCTATTTAGGCATACGTGATGCATAGTTAAACCCCACCTACCCATGGTGACCACAGGAACAACCTCCCTCCCCCCCATGACAGAATTAATGTCTGATTGGAGACTTTCACAGTGTACTGATGAAATGAAATCCTCTCACGTCTCCAGCCAGATGGTGTTGTATAAACATGACATTTCAACAGCTAGCTCTGCTGTCTTTATCAGTTTTCAGGTCTCCTCTAGCGGTTGCAAGCTGACTGGCACTGCATGGACTGGCTTAACCTCCTACCAAACTTCCTTTATACCTTCAGGAACGGTGCGCAAAATCTTACAACAGTAGTTAATTTTAGATTAGGTCTTTGAATTAACTGGTAATTTTTGTTCTCTCATTTTTTCTTATGTGTTCACTACCTGAGTACATGATGAAATACAACTTGAAATTGACTTATCTCACATGATAAGATTTTTAGCCTATATAAATTGTACATGAAAATTATCATCTGAGTGAGTTATCCTTGTGTAAATGAAATCTCAAATTACATATATCATGATGGCTTCTTCCTGGGTAAAATATTCCGGAGGTAAAATAGTCCCCCAATCGGATCTCCGGGTGGGGACTTGTTAGGGTTCTTCCGGTGGTTTAAGTTGCTGCATTATTTAATTAAAAAAGTCCACCAAAAAAATGTTATGGTTTGAAGATGTCTGTTTTATTGTGATCCAAACAACAAGTCAGCGATATTCACTAGTATAGGTACTATACAGAGATGCACAGTCGCAAACTCAACTGAATGATTGAAACTCTCTGTAACACTGAATACTGCCAACTAAACTGACTTATTAACTGAATGCATGAATGAATGTCTCTGTCCAGGTGATCTGTTTATATAGTCTTTATCGAAATTACGAGAATTCTTCAAAGGCATCCGCCCGATATTTCTCGATCATTAACAATCACTCAAACAATCTAACATATTAAAAACAATCGGAATTAATACAAAATTAATTAACAACATTACAAAATGATCAGAAATGGTAATTATAGATACTTAAATACAAAATTATTTACAGAAATCCTTTCAAACGGTAGAAAAATGTCCTGTAGACATCGTAACTTACATTAATACATGGAATTACAAACATTTAAGAAATTCTCTTGCATCATTCGGTTCTTAAACATATTAAATGGCCTTTGAATAATTTTCTTACCTAAAACAAAGTCTATATACACTGATTTACAAGAAATTACAAAACAAACATATCAAATCACTTTCAACCAAACATTAGCTCACTACAAATACTTCATACAGTACAATGCTATTCAAAATTCAGGTATTAGGACTGTTACAACCCCTCCCCAGGATTCACTTAAGTTAATTTTACACAGTTAAAATTGATTGAATCCGTCATGAATCTGAGCAGGTTGAATGTACACATAATGCCAACACAAACAGGTTAGAATCAATCAACCATAATGATTTTACAATGAACAAATACAATTCTTCATACAACATCTGCACATAGTCCATGACACTGATTTTGTTACAATAATTGTCTTTTTTCAGATCCAATCATTTTTTTCAGTTACTGTTTTTACACAACAAACGTTCAATGTCATCACCTTAAGTCACAATTATTTTCACACCAAATTACACACTTGATATCTGCTTGTTAATGACAACAGTCTGTTTACATTTTACAGCTGATAATTTGTCAACACAATGTAGAAAGTCACAACATCATGATAATACCTAAAGTTTCTACACAAATTGCTTTATACAGTGAAATGCTTACATCTTAAACATTCAGTATTATTACATCTGCATCTGAACTTAAGTACTCACACAAACTATTTACATGCATCAATTAACAAACTTATTTACAAAACTAGATATTTACAGGTCGTTGACCCCTCCCCAAACCATGCATTTCAATTAATTCTCATAAGTGGGTTCCAGGATTTCCCTGGAAACCCAGAACCATGTAAGTTACTTTTTCCTAACCTTCCAGTTTTCTTCAACTTTTGTATATGCATCTAACACCACATTTCTATTTACACAAATCTGTTGTAATAGTTCGTCACAAACTCTAGCTACACCAGCATCCTTATATTTAACTCTCACATGATCTACTTCTTGTATGCCTTTCCAACCAGTCTTCTCAAATCAATCCAGTATTCCCCACTGTCTAATTTAATCCGTAAGTTACCTTCTCCACAGTCTACCAAAGCCTTTACTTTTGTAAGCCAATCCATGCCTAAAATGCAATTAACATTCAACTTAGGGACTACATACATGGGTATTTCTACATTTACAGTCCCCATACACCCTTCATCACATTTCCTACCTAATTCTCTTACTTTGAGAACCAGTAGCAGTAATAACAGTCATACTACTAACCGGGTAACACTTCAATTTGATGGGTGCATTCAATTTCATTAAATAATCCCTCAGCAAAGGCAAGAAACCTGTGACCCAGTGTCAATGAGAGCATCTATTGTTTATTAAAAGCATTAATTTGCACTATGGGAACTTTATCTAAAACTTCAATCCTTATCCTCCACCTCTTCCAATAAATCTTCTCTGGGATTATTCATAAAAATGGTATTAACTCTATAGCAGTTGGTACCTGGACCCACCTTCTTGTCCACCACTGCGGGGCCCATCACAGGGGTGGTCTTTAGTTTGCCTGCCCCCCATGCTGCCTTTCCCTTTCAGATTGAGGGTTCTGTTCTCTCTCTTCCCCATTATCATTCCTCCTTGTGTAATTATAACGAACCCATCCCCTAGATCTACCATCCCCTGACCCATTACCCCTTCTAGGGGGACTCCTGCTGCCCCTCCTATGGTGTTGATGGTGGTAATGTTGTTCATTGAATGACTCCTGGGCATCCAAGCGTCTCAACTCTGGTATCCCGTCCTGACATTGCGGCATGCCCGGCAGGTGACATGGAAATCGACATAGTATTGACGGCGCTGGCATCAGGACAACCAGCGCCACCGCAGCACAGTTTCCGCCACGGCCAATCGGAGCCGACCCGGCACGGAAATAAATAAGCCAGCGCAGCTCCATTCAGTTCAGTTCGGTGTTCGCTGCGCTTCCGGTCGCGTCTCCGTTAAACTGTGCTTCGTCTCTTGGACTCTCTACAGTGTTTCGTCTCGGCTACGTCTACGGTACTCTCTCTTGGACTCAGTGGATCGCTTTCGGACTCGTGACTGTGCTTATCCTCGGTGACGTTCGGTACGCTCTCTTCGGACTCTGTAAAACCTCACGTTCGGATACAATCAGTGCGCGTCTTTGGATTCCATTCGGCCTGCTCTTTGGACTTGTTCGGGTTCTTCGTGACCATCTCCTGCGGACCGCCCCATCGCCGTTCAACGACGGCCCGCCGTACGGTTACAGCAATTGGCGACGAGGAAAAAGGTTATCAGCTGGCATCATGGACACCATGACTCGTATTCTGGAGCAACAACAACAGCAGACAGCGCTGCTACAGCAAATGCTCCAAGTAATACTGGAGAAACTGTTAGCACAGGAGGCCAAGTCAGTCCAGGCCTCGGAAAATTACATTTCCGACCGCCAGCGTTTTCCACCATTTAATGACGCTAAGGAAGACTGGGACACATATTTGCATCGGCTCAAACAGCATTTCTCGGCATTTCAGGTGACGGACGATTCCTTACAGCGCTCGCTGTTTCTGTCGTGGGCATCACCCGACACGTTCTTCCTCCTGCGGAAGCTGGCCCCATTATCAGATCCGGTCGCCCTCACATTCAAGAAATGTGCACTCTGCTAACAAGCTACTACTCTCAAAGATACCACGTGGTGGCCTCCCGCCTTGAGTTCCATCAGTATCACAAACAACCGGGACAATCATACCGGTCATGGGTGACTGATCTCCAAGGTCTTAGCCGCAAATGCGACTTCACTTGCTCAAACGCAAAGTGCAGGGCTCATATGCAGACTCCCTGATCCGCGACGTCATAGTGCAGCTAGCTCCAGACCCAGAGGTGCGCACAGCGGCACTGAAGCTTGACAACCCATCACTCGAGGACATTCTACGAATCGCGCACTCACATGAAATTGCGCAAGCAGCGAACGAGCGCCTCATGGCTCGCCCACAAGTTGCGGCGGTCAAAACATCACAACACAACTCCCGCGCAAAAGGCAAACCCATGGCGCGCTCCAGACACCAACAAAGCAGGACGCCATCGCTGTCCGACGTATCTATGACGTCCGAACCCCGAGCCCCATCCCGCCGACGATTCCAGAGGCCCCTGCCGTCTTGCCCACAGTGCTTCACATTCGCACTCACGGGCAAGATTGCCCCGACCGTTGGGCACATTGCACACGCTGCGGTAAAGAGGGACACTTGCGGTCAGTCTGCCGAAACCGGCCCCTCGCCCCAGCCCGACAGCCCGCATGCAGCAAGAAACGGTCAAACACACTGCAGACCGCAGCTCATACTGGCGACCCACTCTCACAGAAACTATTCTTAACTCTTAGAGTCGCCAACCAGGACATCCGTTTTCAAGTGGACACGGGGGCAACCGTCTCGCTGATAAACCAAGCCACCTACGCTCAACTAGGCTCACCACCGTTGTCTCCACCTTCACGGTGTTTGGTATCGTACGGGAATAGAGACATTCCCCTGCGGGGTCAGGTCTCCATCACGGCCGCCTACAAAAAAGTCACCAGACCAATCACCTTTTTTGTGGTGGATCAGCCCTCGGCTACTAATATTTTTGGACTAGACGCATTCAACAGATTCGGATTCTCAATCGTGGACGAAGTCCAGGTCATATCGGACTCGGTCCCATTCCAGGACCTGGATGACCTCTGCACTCAGTTCTCACCCATCTTTACGCCAGACTTAGGGTGCGCCTCAGATTTCGAGGCTCACATCACCCTCCGGCCCGGTGCAGTACCTCGCTTTTGTCGTGCCAGACCTATTCCGGTCACCTTAAGGGCAGCAGTAAAACAGGAGCTTGACCGACTTCAGAAAATCGGAGTAATCGAACCGGTCAAATCCAGCGCATGGGCTATACCACTGGTCATCATACGGAAACCCAATGGCACCCTCCGGTTATGTGGAGATTTTAAGGCTACGATCAACGCCCAGTCTCAAGTCGAGACGTACCCAATCCCACGAAAAGAAGATCTTCTCACCAAACTTGCGGCCGGCGAATATTTCTCGAAGATTGACCTCGCAGATGCATACTTGCAGCTTCCACTAGATGAGGAATCACAAAACATCGTCGTCATCAACACACCGTTTGGACTCTACAAATACAAGCGCCTCCCGTTTGGCATCGCTTCTGCACCGGCAATATTCCACAGATACTTGGAGCAGCTGTTGCGACACATACTGGCATGCGCAAACTACCTGGACGATATCATTGTCACAGGAACCACTCGCCAGGAGCACCTACAAAACCTGCGCACGCTATTCGCAGCATTACAAGAGGCAGGGCTGAGGTGTCGCCTCGAGAAGTGTCGGTTTTTTCAAGAGGAAGTAGAATATCTCGGCCATTGGCTCAACAAAGAGGGAATTAGGCCATCGGACCGCAACGTGGCCGCCATAGATTCCCTACCCCGCCCGAAAAATCTCGCAAGAAGACATGCTTATTGGCCAGGAATCAATCGAGACATTGAGAAGATGGTACACAGCTGCACAGCCTGCGCCCAACATCAGGCAGCGCCACTGCAAGCTTTCGCCCCCTGGCCCACACCCCGCCAACCATGGGACCGCATTCATCTGGATTTTGCAGGCACATTTTTGGGAACTATGTGGCTACTTATAATTGATGCCTATTCAAAGTACCTGTACGTGGTTCGCATGGCATCCACAACGACGGAAGCTACACTTAATGCATTAAGCCAGGTTTTGGTCATCGAGGGGTTACCACGCACCCTCGTCTCAGACAATGGGCCCCAATTCACAGCATCCACATTCGAAGAATTCTGCGCGGCTAACGGCATCAAACATATCTTCAGTCCTCCATTCCATCCCGCCTCAAATGGCGAAGCAGAACGGCTTGTAAGGACGTTCAAGCAACAAATGCTGAAAGAGGTACAGTCAGCTACGACGTCTTCCGCCCTCACCCTCTTTCTCAGCACATACCGGACAACACCAATTAATGGTCGCAGCCCAGCAGAACTGCTCCATGGGCGACAACCACGAACGATGCTGCACCTGCTGGCACCATCACCGGCAGAGCCCCGATCCAGACCGACCCATCGGTACATGCCAGGCAGCGCGGTCTGGGCACGCGCCTACGGAGGGAACGTCACTTGGGTGCCTGCAACAGTAGTGGGGACACACGGACGCCGTGTCATCTCCATACAAACGCCACACAGAATAGAACGCCGTCATCAAAACCAGCTGCGTCCTCACATCACAACAGGCCCATCACCATCACAACAATATCAGGAAGAATACAGTATACCACCATCAGCGCCATTAGCAGAGGTCCCACAACCACCCTCCCCACAACGACGATATAACTTGCGCCCAAGAAAGCCAGCAGTGCCGGACGAGAGTGACGTCAAAATGGACACATCCATCAACCATCCACCAACCACATCGGCACCCACGTCACCACGTCCTCAACTTGGAGTACGTCGGCGCATGATGCGGCCGGGATACCACAATCATTCCTGCCTCATCACCCCAACCATCGTCCAGGGCGCTTCCGTCCGTACGCGCCAACTTCAGGGGGGAGGGATCTGGTATCCCGTCCTGACATTGCGGCATGCCCGGCAGGTGACATGGAAATCGACATAGTATAGACGGCGCTGGCATCAGGACAACCAGCGCCACCGCAGCACAGTTTCCGCCACGGCCAATCAGAGCCGACCCGGCACGGATATAAATAAGCCAGCGCAGCTCCATTCAGTTCAGTTCAGTTCGGTGTTCGCTGCACTTCCGGTCGCGTCTCCGTTAACTGTGCTTCGTCTCTTGGACTCTCTACAGTGTTTCGTCTCGGCTACGTCTACGGTACTCTCTCTTGGACTCAGTGGATCGCTTTCGGACTCGTGACTGTGCTTATCCTCGGTGACTTTCGGTACGCTCTCTTCGGACTCTGTAAACCTCACGTCGGATACAATCAGTGCGCGTCTTTGGATTCCGTTCGGCCTGCTCTTTGGACTTGTTCGGGTTCTTCGTGACCATCTCCTGCGGACCGCCCCATCGCCGTTCAACGACGGCCGCCGTACGGATACAGCATCAACAATTCAGAAACTCTATCCACATTTACTACATCCAAAGTGGCAATTAAATTTCTTGTTTGCTGAGGTAGCCTAGCTCCTATCAAATCAATGAATTCTTCCTCTCCATAAGGATGGTCTAAATACTTACAACGGATCCAACATTTATGAAAAAAGTCATGTTGAGTTTCCCTACCAGGTTTATAGGGCCTTCCAGTCATTAACTCTCTCTTTTCCTGAATCTGCCTGCTTGTCGACCAAAAATGTTTCAAAAAGTTTTCTTTAAACCGCTTGTAGTCAGTCACTTCCCTAGCTTGTCTATCACCCCATGTCCTAGCATAAGACTTAAGATGTTTACCCACAAGTGAAATTTTCTTATTGTCGGGTAACAAATTAAAATAGTCTGATCTTTCAAATTATCTATAAATTCAATAGGGTGAAGCCTCCCACTATCATCATAGAATTCAAATTCTTCCTTAATGTCAGCACTAACAATTGTGTTACCTAGTGTGGGAGATTGACTGAACTGTATCTGCAACCCAGTAACCCTTTTCTCTAACTGATTTACGTTGCTTTCTAATCCCTGCGCCAATGTATTAATATTTAATCCCACCTCTTGTCTCAACTCGTTGACCCTTTGAGCAGATTTACTGTCACTGGTTTCGAACAAACTCACATATTCCTCCTTCATCATATTACATTCTTCTCTGACTACCTTCGTCTCCTTGCTATATTTACAGTCTACTTCATTAATTAAATCAACACATGCATCTTTAGTGTCTCTACAAATTTGGTTAACCTTTACAAAATTCTCCTGACACTCTACAACAGCTTGTTCCAGTTTCGAATTTAAATTATTGACATCATCCTTAAATTTAGAACTAAAACCTTGAAATTGCATACTGATTTTCTTATCAAAACAATCAGACAACTCAGAGAATTTGCTCCAAATCCAATTCCTTTTTGAACTCAGAAAACTTACTGTCAAATTTATTATCAATATCAGAAAACTTACTGTCAAATTTATTATCAATTTCAGAAAACTTACGGTCAAATTTATTATCAATTTCAGAAAACTCACTGTCAAATTTATTATCAATTTCAGATAACTTACTATTAATTTCAGAGAATTTCCTATCGAGATTTAACTCATTTTTAAATTCAGAAAATTTGCTATCATTATCACTCTTTAACTCATTTCTAAATTCAGAAAATTTGCTATCAAATTTGGCTACAAAAGACTCTAGAAAAGCTTGCAGGTTCTGATTATCAGCCATTTTTAGTAATTAGCATAAAAAACAAAATTAAAAAAATTAAAATCTACCCAACCTGCCACACAATAACATGCAAAAGAAATGACTTGATTATTCAATGCAGTACTTACAGTTATTCCTCAATTTTGTATCACATTAAATTTCACTTAGAAGATCTTACTTAACCATTAAACACCACACTGACTTCAATCACTTAACCACACTTTTCACAATTCACTGTAGGAAGACGATTGTGAGGTCGAAGAAAATCCACTCGTCGTCGGAAAATTACAGCCGATTCCCGCTGGAAAATCTCCGCCTTAGGCCGAGGAAGATTCGCTTTCCGTCAAATCAGTGTCGCCTGTAAACCTCTACGTGTCGTAGCCGGTCGAAATTTTCTCGTAGGTTATGTTCGCTTATCGCCGATAATTCGTCGCAATTTTCTGCAGATTCTTTTTAGAAGATAAACATCCCACAGATGTTTAAGAACTTCTCCTCCTGTCAACATTCGCCATGTTAGGGTTCTTCGGGTGGTTTATTTTACTGATTAATTAATTAAAAAGTCCACCAAAAAACAATGTTATGTTGATGTTCGTTTATTTTGATCAAATCAACAAGTCAGCGGTATTCACTAGCATAGGTACAATACAGAGATGCACAGTCGCAAACTCAACTGAATGATTGAAACTCTCTGTAACACTGAATACTGTCAACTAAACTGACTTACTAACTGAATGAATGTCTCTGTCCAGGCGATCTGTTTATATAGTCTTTATCGAAATTACGAGAATTCTTCAAAGGCATCCGCCCGATATTTCTCGATCATTAACAATCACTCAAACAATCTAACATATTAAAAACAATCGGAATTAATACAAAATTAATTAACAACATTACAAAATGATCAGAAATGGTAATTATAGATACTTAAATACAAAATTATTTACAGAAATCCTTTCAAACGGTAGAAAAATGTCCTGTAGACATCGTAACTTACATTAATACATGGAATTACAAACATTTAAGAAATTCTCTTGCATCATTTGGTTCTTAAACATATTAAATGGCCTTTGAATAATTTTCTTACCTAAAACAAAGTCTATATACACTGATTTACAAGAAATTACAAAACAAACCTATCAAATCACTTTCAACCAAACATTAGCTCACTACAAATACTTCATACAGTACAATGCTATTCAAAATTCAGGTATTAGGGCTGTTACAGACTGCTCAGGGAGGAGTCATCAGAATTGATAGAAACATTCTATGAGTCGGTGCATGGAATGTTAGAAGTCTGAATAGGCCAGGTAGGTTAGAAAACTTAAAAGGGAGATGGAACAACTTAAGTTATATGTTGTTGGGATTAGTGAGATTAAATGGAAGGACACACAGGATTTCTGGTTTGGGGAACACAGGATAATTAGCACACAAGCTGTCAATTGAGTTACTGGTGTAGGATTTGTAATGAACAAGAAAGTAGGGAAACAGCTGAGTTATTATGAACAGTTCAGTGACAGGATTATTTTGATGAGGTTAGAAACTAAGCCCGTCCCAACCACATTAGTACAAGTATATATGCCAACGTCAGAGGAAGATGATGAAGAAATAGAAAAAATATACTCTGAAATTGAAGAATTAATCCAATATGTGAAAGGGGAGGAAAATCTAATAATCATGGGTGATTGGAATGCAATAGTGGGAGAAGGAAAAGAGGGGAATACTGTAGGAAGTTTTGGTCTAGGAGAAAGAAAAAGAGCAAGGAAGCGGGTTGCTAGAATTTTGTGAAAGATTTAAGCTAGTAGTGGCAAACACACAGTTTAAGCATGATGCAAGAAGAATATACACCTGGAAACATCCTGGGGATACAGGCAGATATCAGCTAGATTATATCATGGTCCAAACAGAGATTCAGGAATCAAGTTCTAGACTGTAAAGCGTACCCAGGAGCAGACATAGACTCGGACCATAAGTTGATAGTAATGAAGTGCAGGCTGAAATTCAAGCGAATAAGAAAGCAGTATAAGCAGAACAGACTGGAAGTGAATAAACTGAAACAATCTAGCACAAGAGAAAAATTTGCAGAAATGGTAGACTTAGGTCCAAGAATTAACTGTGAAAGGAGCTCAACCGAGGATGAATGGAATGCATTAAAGACTGAAATAATGAAAGCTGGCAAAGAAACATTAGGCTTTAGGGAACAAGCGGCCCGAAAACCTTGGATCACAGAAGAAATTTTGTAGCTGATGGATCAGAGGAGAAGGTACAAACATGCTCAGGATGAAGCAGGAAGAGAGCAGTACAGGCAATTTAGAAATCAAATAAATAGGAAATGCAAAATAGAAAAAGAAAAATGGCTACAAGAAAAGTGTGAAGAAATAGAAAAGGAAATGGTCGTAGGTAAAGTAGATGTTGCATATAGAAAGATCAAACAAAATTTTGGAGAAATGAAGAAAAGGGGTATGAACATTAAAACTGCCAATGGGAAACATCTTTTAAGCTGAGAAGATAGAGCTAACCGATGGAAGGAATATATTGAGAAACTGTATGATGGGGACGACTTGAACAATAGTGTATTGGAAAAGGAAGACAATGTCGACATTGATGACTTAGGAGATCCTGTTTTGTGGACAGAATTTAATAAAGCTCTGAATGACTTGAAAGCAAATAAGGCAGTTGGAATTGATGAGATCCCTGCAGAACTTCTAAATAGTTAGGAGAAGATGGAATCGAAAGATTATTCAAGCTGATATGAAAAAGTTATGAATCAGGAGAAATTCCAACTGATTTTAATAAAATATCATCTTCACACTACCAAAGAAAGCACAAGCTGACAAATGTGAGAATTATCGCACAATTAGTCTAACATCACATGCTTCAAAATTACTGACCAGAATAATATACAGAAGGATGGAGAGGGTAGTAGAAGAGATAGTAGGTGAAGATCAGTTTGGGTTTAGGAAAAATTGGGGTACAAAGGAAGCAATTCTGTCTTTAAGATTAATACTTGAAGGGCGGATCAAGAAAAACAAAGATGTTTTTATGGCATTTGTTGATTTAGAAAAAGCTTTTGATAATGTTAGGTGGGACAAGATGTTCAAAATTTTAAAGAAGTCAGGTCTAAAGTATCGAGATAGAAGAATATTCTATAAACTATTTATGAATCAAGTGGCTGTAATAAAAGTAGAGAATCACGAGAGACATGTATCAGTTAATATTGAGAAGTTATTGAATGGCATGAACAAAATACTGAAGGAAGATTTTAGACTGAATATAAATCAAAGTAAAACAAAAGTGATGAAATGTAGCAGAAATAATACTAATACTAGTAGATTAAATATAAAAATAGGATCGGATGCAATATGAGAAGTAAGTGAATTCTGTTACTTGGGAAGCAAAATTACAACCGATGGCCGAAGCAGGAATGATGTTAAAAGCAGAATAGCACTAGCAAAAAGAGCCTTCATGAAAAAGAGAAACCTTTTAGTTTCAAATATTGAGCTAGGAATTAGAAAGAACTTTTTAAAACTCTATGTGTGGAGCAGAGCGCTTATTGGTAGCGAAACATGGACTTTAGGAATACCAGAAAGAAAGATACTTGAAGAATTTGAAATGTGGTGTTACAGAAGAATGCTGAAAATTAGGTGGACAGACAAAGTAAGAAATGAACGAGTTTTGGAAATGATGGGTGAGAAAAGAAGTTTATGGAAGAAGCTTACAGGAAGAAGAGACAGGCTGGTAGGTCATATTTTGAGACATTCTGGATTGGTTAATTTGTTAGTGGAGGGAACAGTCAAAGGTAAGAACTGTAGAGGTAGACAGAGATTAGAATATATGAAGCAGATAATTGAGGACGTGGGTTGTAAGGGGTATGAAGAAATGAAGAGGTTAGCACAAGATAGGAAGGGATGGAGGATTGCATCAAACCAGTCTAAAGACTGGCGACAGAAAAAAAAATAAAAAATGAAGGGAACATATGGCACTAACATAAAATTTTAACCTTTAGATCTTTATGTTTCTTTGCAATATCAGTTTCGTTTTGAGCTGAAAAGAGCTGTATTATCAAAAAAATACTTGTAAAAATTATTTACTGTATAAATGGTAAGGTATATGCCCCTTTTTCAATGGTTTTGGTGAGATTATGGATACATGACAGTGTGTAAAAAACTTACTCCAGTTTGTCCACAAATTTAATTGATCAAGGAAGGAAATTTTGTATGAATTGACTTAATTTAAATATTCCTCTACAGAATAGTGAACATTCTCACCTTCTCATGGAGTATTAGTCTCCTTGTAGTGGTACATCGTTGGCCAGCTGTACCTAAGCATGCAAATACTACTGATCGGACAACTAGATCAAGATCTGCATCATCAGCCACCACAATAGCATTATTACCACCAAGCTCCAGTAAATGCTTTCCAAATCTCTGTTGTACTTGGACGCCAACCTGTAGAACAAGGCCATAACATTTGTATATTATTTGTTGCTGCTGCCCTCATCCCTTCAATTTTAGTGAGTGTTGAGTGTAATTTATCTTTCTGTTGCATTTAATTAAATAATAAGTAATTAAAATAAATAGTTTCAAGTCATGCATCCTAAGTTGGAAATAAAGCTTGTGGAAAGAGATTTTTCATGAATATAAAAAATTCTTCACTACAAATAATTTAACTTTATGGAATGATCTATGTTTCCAAGTCAGTTTTTTAAATTAATTTATACACCTAACATTTAATATTCACATTCACTCACACAACAAAACTGCTAATGCATTTTGTTCCACAAAGTCCTTCTGCACTTTTAAGTTATTTAATTCTATCAAGTTCTTAATAAATAATTTTGTTAATGCATTGGGGAATTTATTCCTTCAATAATGTAATTAACAGTTTCGTTATCATCCATCCATATAGTACAGTTTACACTTTGAAAAAAAAAAAAAAATATCTGTAAAGCAGAAGCACATATTGCTTCTCCTAATTAGGAGTTTCTCACTTAGTGAAAAACGGAGACCTGTCCCAGTTTTACTACATAATGTATTGAAGTTTAGGAATCTATGAAGCAATGAACTAATAACTCAATACTATTATGCCCCTAAAACCTTAACAACAAACAAAATTATAAACTTTGAAAGAGCACATGTAATATTCCAAGATACATTATAAAAATAGGAAACAGTATAGGTAACAATGGAAAGAAAGAAGTGCCGCGAGGCAATATTTATATGGAAAGAACAGATAAAATACACCCAACACTCACCAAGGTTGAAGGGAGGAGGACAGAAGCAACACAAAACAACACACAAACACAAAAAAATATACAATATTTTGCGTTAAACCCTTTGTCAAGTAGAAAGTTGGTGGCTGAGCTCATGCATGCCTTGCACTAGACGCAGCCACTCATAGAATAAAATTGATTGTCAGAGGTAGTGACGTAGCAATGATAATATAACTGCAAGTAAAATCACAAGAAAAATTAAAATGAGAAATAATAAAAATAATAACTGAAAAATAGTAAAAATATGATAAATTAAAAAAATATGTATATCGAAATTTTTTTGAATTAAGGTATATAAATATATATGAATCTAGTGTGTTGGCCAGTGGTGGGTATACAGAGTGAGGTTGGAAGATATTATCAGAAATTTAGGCCTGTGGGATGTCTAGTCTGCAGGATGTGTTGATATGCCAATTCCCACCTTCGGAGTTCAGACTGTGAGGTTGTAGCTGGAAGTACTCTAATTGCTCTGACTGTGAAGCGGTTATTAAGGTCACGTGTGTTATGAGTACTGGCTCGGTGAGCAACAGGGAGGTCTAGGTTTTGGGAGTAAACTGTTTGTCTGTGACCATTCATTCTGATGGATAATGAATGTGAGGTAAGGCCAATGTAGAAACTTTGACAGTGGAGGCAGGTGCACTGGTATATGAGGTGGGTTGTTGTACAAGTGGCATAACCTATTATGGGGTAGGTCTCACCAGTAGTAGGGTTGCAATAGGTAGTGGTTGGTGGATGCATACTGCACATTTTGCAATGGGGTCTCTTACAAGGGAAGGATCCAAATGGTGGTTTAGGAGCATCAGAGGATTGATATTTATGTACCAGTATATTTTTTAGATTAGGCGGTTTGCTGAAGGTGAGACAGCAGTGGTGAGAAGGATAATGGGAAGAATGCGATGCATTTCAGGAAAGGATCTGAGAAGGTCATAGCCCAAATGAAGAATATGGTTTAGCGATTCCAGGCAAGGGAAAATGGCCTAGTGCCTTCTGCAACAGGTCAACAAGATCTTTCCAATATGCAAAATTTAGTAGTGCCTCTTGCCCATGCCAATGCTGGTATATCAAGTTCTCAGCAGTCAACTGATCAGTTTACGAACATTACACCTTTAGCATCAGAGATTACCAACATATGCAAACAAGCTACTTTACAAATACTCACAGTTCCATTAAAAGAACACATCTTTTCTGAACTTCCTTCAGTCTTTAAATTGCAAGATTGTGGATCAATGTCAGATTTAAGGGAAGATTTTCTGGGTTGGCAAACTGATGAAGCTCTGCAAGTAAACATTCAAAACTTTTCAAAACTGACATTACAATTCACTGGCACAGGGATTAAAGATTTACATGCTTCCATGCAGGCAATCTTTAATTTCATAAAAGATAATGCACAAGAATGTAAGCAACTCCAATGTCTAAATTGGTTGAGCGGGGACAGATGATAGCTAATTTGCAAAATATTTAGAACACACAAACAACACACTTTGTTTCTCTCCTTGATACTTTAGATAGTTAGGAAGCATAGCTTGTAATAACAAAACGTTTCTTGGGGTTGTGCAACATTCACATTAACTTGATTGTGTTGCCTGTGCCTGTATAACTGATACCTTTTCTAGAAGATGTAATTGTTCTTTAAACCGAATGCATTTTTTTTTTTTAAACTGCTTTACGTCTCTCAACAGTGAGGTCTTTAGAGACGGGAAAGGATGGGGGCAAGGAATGGGAAGGAATTCGGCCATGACCTTTTTTAAGTAAGTTGCCTGGAGTGATTAGGGAAACCATGGAAAACTCAAATCTGGATGCCCGGACGGGGATTCGAACCGCCGTCCTCCCGAACGCGAGGCCAGAACGCTATCCTTTATACCACCACGCTAGGTAAACCGACAGCAAATCTATTAGTTTACCCTGTAATAGCTAAAAGGTCATACATAAATGAAAAAAGTCACTGTAGTTATGGATTTGAAACATATTCTGAAAATTTGCTGAAATTAATACTGGTATCAGATTACACTATTTAAAACATTTAAGACAATATCAAACTTCAAAATAAATATGTAGATGCAGGATATCCTTCAAGGCACAACACCAGTTAAAATCATACTCTTTTGCAAACATACTATCTATTTGCAACCCCAAATCAGAGTGAGCTATATGATAGTTCTCAAACACTGCTACTAATAACTTCTTAAACCATTGAAAATAGTTCTTTCATTGAGTTCAGCTTAAAGTGAATAAGGAAGTCCATGAACTTGTTATGAGGTGAGATAGTTAAACTTTCAGTAGTTACATTTTGAATTTTACCTTGTGACTTGACACGTGCGTCCATCCGTTTTATACCAATATTCCGGTGCTAAATGCCTTCCAGAACTGCTTGCTTAAAAACTGTTTCCGACTGGCCATGCCAGTTGGCTTTTTATAGCCTTGGCTTATCTATTGCTGAATTGCCATAGAACAATAGTAAATTCCCATGTTTCACACCCCACTGGTCCTTCCTCACCATTGATCTTTCGAGCAATATTGATAAATAATGATAAACATAATAATAAAAATACTTGAAGACAAGAGTTTTTACAATGAGTAATACTTTCTTAAATATTAAAATATACCAAGGTCTCCTGTAGAATTATATTTCACTTACCTTCCTTCCAACATCGATACTGCCAGTAAATGCTAAAAGTGGTAACCGTTCATCCTTTGCCATGACTTCACCAATGTCACTGCCTCCTGCACACAATGAACAAACAGCACCGGGTATATTATTTTTTTCAAGGACTTCTGCAATAATTTTGGTAGTAGCTACAGAGGTAAGTGAAGTAGATGGTGCTCCTTTCCAAACAAGTGCATTTCCACAAACCTAAAAATAAAACAAAAATATATACATTGCTGCACAAATAAGCAGCTATAACCAAACAAGAAGCATGTCAGGTTTTATAAAACGGTTAACTACAAAGTTCAGTCTTCTCTGTTCAAATAAAGTATGTTACGAATCATACCATTGCAACTGCACTATTCCATCCATATACAGCAACTGGAGAATTAAATGCACTAATGACACCAATAACCCCAAGTGGGCTCCATTTTTCTATCAAAAGATGTCCTTCACGTTCAGATGGAAACAATTTTCCCGTAAACGATCGAGATAATCCAACAGCAAAATCACAAACATCTACATATTCTTGTACTTCACCAATTGCTTCAGGTAACATTTTTCCTATAAAAGAAAAACATTGCAGACATCACACAATCACCGCATATAACAGTTTATAAAAGTGTTAAATTGTGCATGATATTTAAAAAATAGTTTACTGTAGAAACCTTCTTTCTTTGGTTCACTTTTTTTTTTGTACCTGCTTTACGTCTCTTTTTAACATCGAGGTCTTTAGAGACGGGAAAGGATGGGGGGCAATGATGGGGGCAAGGAATGGGAAGGAATTCGGCCATGGCCTTTTGAAGGAAGCATCCCGGCATTTGCCTGGAGTGATTTGGGGAAACCATGGAAAACCTAAATCTGGATGCCCGGACGGGGATTCGAACCGCCGTCCTCCCGAATGCGAGGCGAGAATGCTATCCGTTACACCACCCCGCTCGGTGGTTCACTTTTAATAAAGTAGCTGTCAAATTTAGAAACATATGAAGAAATTATTTTTGTTCCTTAATAACTTCAAATTGACATTGTTAGCACACATGAGAAATGAATATCATGTGGATTAAACTATCATTCACTTATATAAGTAATAGTAGTAGCAGCAACAATATTTTATTTACCCATTTCAGTGATATGTACATTATACACAATAATACTGGATATGCCAAGTATGAACATGAACTGCAAATGAAGGAATTCCATTGCATTGGTAGTCATCATTCATTTTTTCTTTTTTGTTTCAGCCATCTATGGATTATGACACAACTTCACTTCCCCTTCTGATTTTCCCTCCTCCATCACCAGTACTCCTTTGTTCTCTTTCTCTGTGAATACACTTCATTTCCTGATAACTTTTGCTTTGAAATGATCTTTTAACACTGCAATTTTTATTCTGCTCACTACCCTGTCTCCTGTCTTGATCCCACACCTTATCAGATGCTAATGGACTTCTTCCACCCATTGAACTTTAAGTCTTCCTTTTCTCTGGCATCATTCATGCTATATTTATAATTTACTATCTACAATTGAGGATAATGGCCCAAAGAATTCAGTTATAAACTAAGATTACATTAATTATTAAATTTATTACAAGAACAGTTATGTTACTTTAAAAGCACTTTTTTTCATGTTAATCACTTTTTGTTATCCCATAGAGCCTTCAGCTGAGAATAACAAAAGTTTATAGTGGCAGAATGAAGCTGTCAGTTGTTTCATGTGACATTGTTTGGAAACTTGATATTGTAATGTTATTTTGGTTTTGCATGTTGCAATTATTGATGTACAAATACCCAAGAACACTTTATTGAGTACAATTTAAGGAGTGCTAGACATGATTACAATAGCAACCCTGATTGACAATGATTTTATTACATTAAGTAAAATTGAACTATAAAATACACTTGAATAAAACAGAAGCAGCATCTTCTTCTTCTTAACCATCATTATTCCCATAATTAGGGATTGGTTGCCTTCAATTTTGCTCATCATCGGCATTGTCAAATTTTGAACTATTCATTTCATGACTGCATATCCTTGCTGACACTAAGGATTTTATACCTGCTGCCTGATCATAATATTTATCCATAGAGGATGTAAACTGTTGCCATCTGTCTGCAAAATGTGTAACTTTGTTCTATGTGTGGTAAATGCATATTTTGTTTGTGAATTATGTAAACTTGGAACTGTCTTGGCAATTCTCATGCAGGGTCTAAGTCGCCTTGAACAACCACAGTGGAACCACACTGCGAGGTGGGTAAACATGGAAACAGAGTTGCTACTTGGAAGAGGCATTAGTTTTGTGTTGGGGGTTGTGCCTGTAAACACCATTGGTAGGTGGGGTTTTAGTAGGCATGGCCTACACCTAAATAGAAGGGCAAAGTCAGTATTTTCTGAATTGTTAGCTAAAGTTGTAAAGGAGCCCAGTTCCAGTTATGATGGGGCCAGGACTGTGCCATTTTTAGGTTAGTGGCAACAATAAGCGATCAAAGGGATACTGGTTGTAGATGCACTTTGGGAAAAAATACAAATCCTGAAGTAACAGATGAAGGTATAGAAATAATAATTGAATTGGGTACATCTGGAAAGACAAAGGTTAATGCTGAAAATACCACAAAGCCAAAAATAAGGATGTTATTGGTGAACTGTAGAAGTATAATGAACCAAGTGATAGAATTTGCAAACTTAATAGAGATACAGAGTGTACCGCAGAGACAGAGGAGCAATTAGTGGAGGGGTATTCATACGGTTAGCAAATATTACTATACTTCTCTAGAGTAAATAGATAATGACTATGAGGTACTAGGAGTAGATTTTTTAATTGATAACAAAGAAAAAATCAGGGTATTGACTGTTTACTGTAGTGGAAGAATGAATGATGAAGATGAGATTCTTGGAAATAAACTAAATTCACAATCACTGTTAAAAGGTGAGAGTAGAATAGTTGTTATTGGAGGGGATTTAATTTTACCAGGCATTAACTGGGTGGGGAAATAAGATAAATAAAGGGAACAGAGATTTGTAAATACCTTAATAAGGGAAGAAAGTTTTACACATGTGGTAGAGCAAAATACGAGGGGACCAAAAACATGTTGGATATCTTTCTAATAAAACCTGATGAAAATCGAGTAGGGTGTGATGTAATTGAAGGAATAAGTGATCATTCAGTGGTACTGATGGATATTACAGGATTGAGTAAACCAGGGGCCAAAACAGAAGGGGAAAATAGGTATAATTACAAAAAGGCACACACTTTAGAACTGAAGAGATATTTCAGGCAAAGGTTCAGCAAATGGAAGGTTTGCACAAGTACAGTGAAAGCAGAAAGGGAAAAGTTTAAGGAGATAATAAAAAATGGTGAGGAAATATTTATTCCAAAGCAGAAAATAAAGATAAATGAGAAGGCTAAAGGAGCTAGTGAGACGGGAACACAACAGAGTTAAGAGACAGAATGGCAGTAGGGAATACTTAACCCTTTGACTGCTGACAGCGGATCGTCTACCTGCCACGCTGAGGCTGGCTGCCTGTGCTAAGTGATTATCCCTGGGAACTGAGCGGCCAGCGCTGTCTCACACGCCCAGTGCTGGATGTTTCTGGCGTTACCTCTCACGGCTGATACACAATAAATACTTGCACTACATAGTTTCTCTGCAAATAAATAACTGCAGAATGAAACAATCAGTAACCCTATTATTCGTCACTAGTAATTATATCTTGCTTGTAGTTTTTACTAGATTTTCGCAGCATATGTCGAAAGCATCGTGATTCTTAAATTTACCTTAATAGTTTACTGTTCTTTCCTGCATACCCGTTTATAACAACTGCAATTTTCTACATGTTCCTTACTGTATCAGAGTGTTTTTGTTGAATTGTAAAGAGCGTAGATTCGAAGAAGATGCTAGAAATATTTTACTTCCACACTTACATACTGCGTTCAGACCACGACTGTTAAATTAGAGATATTCGAACTTATACAGAGAGTTAAAGACATCCGATTTTTCCTCGTGCTATTCACGAATATAAAAAGACACCTGAAAATGATAATTGCATAAGTATGCTCCCCCACACACCGAAATTTGGCTTCCCAAAATATCGATGTTGACTGAATGTTTGCTGCCCTTTATAATTACCCGATTATACATAATTTTGTTTCTTTGATGAAATTAGTTCCACATAAGTACTCAACAGATTTTTCAACATTTCAAAGCTGTCCATTATTACGCGAGTTGAAATAGGGTGGTGGGGGGGTTCGGAGAAATCTCACGGAACCTCACCAGAGTAACAAAAAGTGGTATCTGGACATAAGTTCAAAAAGAATTGCGGTATTTAGAAGAACATCTCTGGTCCAATATTAGCTAATTTTCAATTTTTTTCACGTGATGCATCAGAAGACAAATAGCTATGAAACAAAAAATTTCATCATATTCAGTATCCTTCCACTTTGATATTCAACAATGCACTGATTCTAGAATATTCTCCATAGTGGTTATATAAAACCGATTCTTTTCATCATCTATATATTTCATCAGTTCTTCTGTGAAAAAAATAAGATGAAAACTGACAGAATATTTGGCACATTCCCAATTTGACACACATGTGCCGATAGCATATCATCAGTTGCGTGACTAACTGGACAAAAATCATTTTCTTTCCAGTCAGATTTATCACTAAGATGTAATTTCTTTGTAAACGTTTCCCTATCACTTTCTGATTCTTCATATTCAGAACAACTAACATCTCTTGTTGAAACATGAGACTGCATTGTCACCCCTGCTGACGAGTATGGTTTATGACTACAGCCTTCCAATTCTGTGGAAAAGCTATCACTTTCATCAAAATCAAGTAGTTCATCCTCGGTGTCACTCCTCGTAAGAATCTCCATGATTTCTTCCTCAATGCACACATGACGTCTTGCCATTTTCTTCATAAAATACAGGACACAAAGAAGACTGATGTAATTTCTGTTGAATAGTGAACTGTAGAGCAACGCCTAGGCTCCCTACAGACAAACATTCGGATGATAAGATAGCGACCAGAACTGCAAAAGGCTATTGAGAAATGGGGCATGAAGTCCGCCATACGAATCAGGTAGCAGCGCGTCTATATTCGTCATCAGAACTCAGGTAGTGGAAGGCGGGTGCGGCTTATCTCGTCAACAGCACTCAGGGGAAAACCAGCAGCTGCATCTAAACTCGTCATTAGCACTCGGGGCCAGCAGGCAACATGACGTGTATACACGTCAACAGCAGTCAAAGGGTTAAAAACAACTAAACAAGCAATTAATAAGAGCAAAGAGAGAAGCAAAGTAAGGGTTTATAAAGAATATTATTGCTGCAGGAGGAACAATGAACAATGTATGGCTTTATTAGAAAACTGAGGGGAAGGGAAGGTATTCAGACTATTGTAGATAAGACTGGAGTTGAACTCACTGAGGATTTTAAAATTGCAGAGATATTGAGTGTTTGGTTTAGTAATACAACTAGGGACAATCGTCCTGTGATGGGAGGGAATGAATCAGAGGAAAGTCTCCCTAAAAGTATAAATGAGGAAACCACAAAATTTGAAATAAATTCTCAGGAAATTATGAAGGAACTCATAAAGCCGGGGGGGGGGGGGGGACCAAAAAGGCACTAGTGTAGATAAAATTACTACAGATTAATTAAGGATTGTGGGATATGATATTGTACCTTACCTTGAAATATTATTTAAAATGAGTTAGGAGTCTTGCTGCTTACCAGAGTACTGGAAAAGAGTGATAGTAGTACCGGTTCATAAAGGAGGGTTTACAAATAAGGTTGAAAATTACAGTCTACTTAGTTTGACATCAGTGATAGGCAAAGTGATGGAGAGATTGATATGCAACTATACCAGAAATTTCTGTGAGGAAAGAAACTGGTTTTCATATCGTCAACATGGCTTTAGGTAAGGATATTCATGTGAATCCCAGATGGTGGGCTATATGCAAGATATTTCAGATAAATTGGACAAGGGAGGTCAAGTTGATTGTATGGCACTAGATCTTTCTAAGGCAATTGATAGAGTGAACCATAAAATGGTTTTAAATAAATTGAAATCTATTGGATTGGATAAAAAAGTTACTTGTTGGGTAGAGGAATTATTATAAGCCAGAAAGCCAAGTGTTAGAGTAGGAAATTCATTATCAAAAGAGGTGGAAGTAAATATGGGAGTGCCACAGGGTAGTGCATTGGGGCCATTGCTGTTCATAATTCTAATGAATGACTGTGTTAATGGATTAAGGTCAGAGTCTATGTAATTTGAAGATGATTAATGGTATACAATAGAATCAAAACAGGTGAAGAATGTGAAGAGCTGCATGGTATCCTGGATAAAACACCTAAATGGGTTGGCCAGCTTGGAATGAACATTAATGCCAAGAAAAGTCAGCTTATTAGGCTCAAAGATAAAAAACAAATGGTTAATTATGATTATAGGGTGGGGTCAGAATTGCTTGTTGAAAGTTGCCACATAGCTTATTTAAACCAAAAGCGATGGAAAGGTGTAAGTTCAATGATGTTAAAGAGTTCATTGTCATTTGAATAACTATATTCTTCAGATTTTTCAAAGTCACAAACTGTACAGGCAATCAGAAAAATACAACTATATTGTAGCTTGTCTAACCTGGACAGGATTCCGGTGCTTGCACTGCTGTACAGAATGTATCCATAGTCAATTTTGTATCTCATTAGAGCTATGTAGATCATCAAAAGTATACTGAGATCTGCATCACACCAAATGCGTGTCAAAGATCGAATAATATTCTGCACATGATTACAAGAGTTAATTATTTGATTAATGTGCAGTTTCCAACTGAGTTTGGCATCCATCAAGAATCCCAGGAATCTTACGTTAGATTTCACTGAAAAGGAGTTGTTTCCTAGCCTAATTGTTTTGACCACATTGAGTTCTATCCATTTTCTGGTGAATATAATGACAGAAGATTTCTGTGTTGAAATTTGAATTCCATGTTATTTCAACCATTTGTCTATTTCTATAATGATTGCGGATAGGTTATTTAAAGCCATCTGCAATGAAACTGCCAAAGAGTATATACAGATGTCATCAGCGTTCTGAAGGATTCGGGTGTTAGAACCTATTACTCTTTCCAGATCCCATGTATAGAGGATATATAGTAGCGGGCTGAGTATGGCACCTTGGGGTAATGCAGTAGTAAGTATTCTTGGTCCTATAATTTGGTGCCCATATCGCACAAAGACCGTTCTTTCCAACAGGAATTTTCTAATGCCATATACAAAACCTTTGGCAATCCCAGTCTACTTAATTTTTTTAATAGAATAGGAATTTGTACGTTGTCGTAAGCTGAGTGGATATCTAAAAACAAGAAGACTGTAAAGTATCTCCTTTTGAAAGAGGTGAAGATGTCCATTGTTAGTATACTTAGATTATCCATTGCTCCTCTCCCTTTACGAAAACGAAATTGAGTCTGAGGCATCAAGTCATTAGCTTACAGCCACCATTCGAGACGATTCTTTACAAGTTTCTGAAGGGTCTTCCCCACACACGATGATAGAGCAATTGGTCTGTATGAAGAATGGTGTAAAAGATTTTTACCAGATTTTAAAACTGGGTGTATTAACTGGGTTGTCTATTCTTCCATTAAGCTTTTCCTTGTCCATATTTTGTTAAAGGTGCTAAGAAGTAAATCCTGTGCTTTTGAAGGGAGATTTTTTACATTGCATAATGTATATTGTCTATTCCTGGGGATGTATTCTTGGTTGTAGTGAGTGAATTTTGTAATTCCAGGATGGTGAAGGGTGTCATGATAGGGTGTGAGTAATCTTCAGCTTCAGGACATTTCCAAGGGGCGTTCAAACATGAGGATGGTGCTATTCTGTCAACGAAGTCTTCCAGCCAAACTGGATCAGTGTCAAAGGGTTCAGCTACACCTAATTTTTTTTAATGATTGGACTTTCTTCCAAACATCAGAAACACTGGAGTTATTCAAGCTGTTGCAGTATTTTACCATTCCTCCTTTTTTCTATGCTTTAAAAACTTTTTTCCCCGAGCTTCCTCACGTTTAAACTCCAGAATCGTTCAAGAGTCTGGTCTTTCTGATATCTATTCAGGGCTTCCAAACACTCTGTATTCCACCAAAAGACTTTAGGTTTTCTACAGAAACCAACAGTTTTACGGTGAGGGATTGACTTGATAGCAGCTTTATTGATTGCTGAGATCAGGGCACCATAGCTTTCCCTTACAGTCAAATTAGGGTCAAGCTTGTCTAGTTCCTCTGAAATAACAGAACCATTAGTTGACCACGAGGCTTCCTGGATTTTCCATTGACTATTGGAATAATATCTTTTTGGCAATCTTGTTTCAATGCCAACACTTATGTGTATTGGGAAGTGGTCTGTACCCAGTGAATAACTTTTAATCTCCAAATTATCTATTTTGTGGAAATTGTGCGACACTATCAATACGTCCACTGCAGATGGAAGTCTCAGTGGAGATGGGATCATCGTAGGGGAGCCATCATTTAGTATCAGCATCAGAAATCTCATTGTCTGATGCAGAATGATGTGAGTTAAAATCTCCACAGATCAGAAAGGGGGAAAGAAATGAAGACCCAAATGATTCCATTCATTTTTACTAATTTTAATTCTTGGACGTTTGTATAATGACATTATAGATAATGCACCCATAGGGGTTTTAATCTCAGTTGCTACTGCCTGGAGTTCTTTTACATCTGAGTTTAACTGAATTTGCTGAAAAGAGATATTTTCCATAATTAATAAAGCCACGCCTCGTTTGTCATCATCTCTGTCATTCCTCAATACGTTGTAACCCCTGAAATGAATGGAAATATGAGGCTTGAACCATGTTTCACTAATAGAGGCTACAGATATGTCCCAATCATACAGTTCAATTAAAAGGCCATCTCTATTAGCTATTACAGAATGAGCATTCCACTGTAAAATTTTAAATGTCATTGGTCGACGAAAGATGTTTAAATAACATATTTCTTATTTCATCAGGATCTAGGTTTTCATTCGACCGTTAGCTATCCACAACAAGCAGAATGAGGCTAATAATCGTATCTATGATGGAGTCCCCAATTTGATTTTTACTTTTGTCCTCAGTATGAGATCATGGAGGGTAAGGATTGTTGGGAATAGGTTTCCTCGGCAAACCACGAGGATCAATTTCATACTGGTAAGCTGTGTATCTGTTAGATGAAGAGAGTTGACTAATATTTGACGATTGTCTCTAACTATTAGCTCTATACTTATACAGCGTGAGGGCATTGTTTGATAAGTCCGCGAAACATTAACAAGAGGTTCTAAGGGTTTTGTAGTTCTGATACTTGGAAAGTGTCTGTGCTGATGTTCTATACTTCCGTCTATGGGCATATTTCCTTCAGACAGTGGAGGGAATTCCACTATACTTTTTACCACAGGTGGGAAAGGTGATTGAGGAGGATGACTGGAAGAAGTTTTAGAGACAGAATTTGCATAAGATCTTTTCTTCAGAAGACCTTCAGCATCTTTAAAGGAAATGTTATGTATAGTAGCCTGTTTGTGGACCCTTTGTCTGAACAAATAGTCTGGACAGGACTGATCTGTAGCCACATGCTGGCCTGTACAGTTTACACAACACTAGGTTTTACTTTTAGTTGAAGGAAACTTAATAAGATTGGTATAGTCTCTGGTCAAAGAGCATAATAATTGATAGTCTGTTACTGAGT
>JARYHS010013630.1:194175939-194238611 GCA_031002005.1 Vandiemenella viatica | reverse complement strand
ATGAGGAGTTATTGGAAGACAGGGGGATGAGATGATGGGAGTGTACAAGACATATGTTGATGATAGGCTAAGAAGAGATTGGTTGAACGATTAGAAGTAGTGCATTGAAGGGAAAAGATGATGATGAGTACAAGCTGGCACTCAATTTCATGACTAAGGAATGGAAAAATTTTCTTTGTAGATAATTGAGTCAGGGATTGAAATAAATTACTAAAGATTAAGAGTAATGCATAGAAGGGGAAAGATGTCTAAGACCACAAACCAACACTTCATTTAAGGCATAGGGAGTGCAAATTTGTTCGTTTTTGGGTAAAGGAGTCAGGGATTGGAGTAAATTATGAAGACAAATGCAGACAACTTTACCAGAAATCCTAAAAGAATTTAAAATTTGCTAAGTGCAAAGGTAGGTTGGTGGAGACGTTGCACTCAGAGAGTTAACATTAAAAAAAAAAGAAGAAGTAAAATTAGAAAGTAGCTGTGGAGGGAAATTTCCACCAAAACATATGCTCCGTTGCAATTATGTTTATAGTGAAATGGAAAGATATCAAAATCACAAGAAACCGTATAAACATTTGTAACATTTTTTTAGCATTTCTGATGAGTTAAACATAACTTACAGATGAAAATTGGTGGTATTTGAAAATAAACCATTAGGTAGAGGAAACGCTATTTGGAAGGCTGCTTCATGTTTATGCTGCAGAGCAGCACATTTTGAAATCTCTAATTTTATGTACTCAACAAGTCATCTTGAATTTATGGTACATTTTGAGAGTTGTATAAAATTCAGTCAAAGCTCTTTATTCACAGTTTCATTATTCTTGGTTTCTGTATTTGCGGATAGAATAATTGTGACAACTTTCTGTATTCACGGTTTCAGTATTTGCGGTTAGCAATAATTGTGACAACTTCTTGTATTCGCCACTTAAAATTTTTATTAATCGCGGTTCCATTCAGTACATTCAGCGGATACGGTATCCTTTACTAACATGTCGGCATCGTTTGAGTATTGCTGGCACTTTATCTAACCGAAACGACTAAAAAATCAAATCTTATTGCCATTGAATCTATCAGTATTTCGTTGCAATAATTCTAAGTGAATAACACTTAAATGTTTCCTAAGACTTCCGTGGCCGCCGTAGTTCATGATTAACAGCTTTTCGGGTTATGCCACTTTGTTTTAATTTATTTAAATACCTGAGCTTTCAGCTGGTATCCTACAGCCTTCTTCAGAGATACTGTTCTTTTCTCTTCTGCTTTGTTCGCAATTTATGATGTTAGCGAACACAAAGAAAAATTAGTTCCTACGTGGAAAAAAGTTGTGTTCCCGCTTAGAGTAAAAATAGAAATGTTTGACCACGCCTTGGTGACTCGTTTGCATCCATATCAGGTTCTTTCAATGTTAACGAATCAACTGTACGATTCATCAAGAAATCCGAAGACAAAATGCGGAAGTCTATAACTTCAACCTTGGCAAAAATTGTTCGTGAACCAGCAATTGAAAAAGCGGAAGCTGCGTTATCATTATGGTTTGAAGGCCGTAACCAGAAAAGAGGAGTGTCCTTAAATGGTCCTCTGATCCATGAGAATTCAATTCGTGAGAAGTCAAAGCGTCTCTACATCTATTTTCAAGAAAAATTCAAGGTGCGACAATCATTGAATTATATCAAAATTGTTGGAGAAGCTGCATCTGCAGACACCGCCGCAGTGGAAAGAAATCCAGAATAATTTTTAAACATAATTGCTGATGGTGGATACAAACCTCAACAAGTGTTTAACACAGATGGAACTTTTTTTTTAAAAAAAAAAAAAAAAAAAGAATACTTAGGAAAATATTCATATCCAACAGTGAAAATGCGCCTCTGGTTTCAAGGCAGCAAAAGATGGAGTTATACTGCTGCTGTGTTCTAACGCATCAGGTGATTGTGTTACTAAGCCACTGATGCTTTACTGAGTTTTAAATCCCCGTGCTTTGAAAAATCAAAACAAGGACAACCTGCTGGGTTTGGCATGCTAATAAGAAAGCACGTGTAACAAGTTTTATTTTCTGAAACTGGCTCTGGAATTGTTTGGTTCGTGAAGTTGAAAATTAATTTAGACTTTAAGGCCAATTATGTTTTGGACCCCTTGTGAGCTTGAAACTATGCATCCAAATATAAAGGTGATATTCTTGCCTCCTAACATGACAGCTTTACTTCAGCCTCTTGACCAAAGAATAATCCAGGCCTTGTAAGCTCTATTACATTAGACAAACCTTCAAAATCATACTGGTCACCATTAAATGCAATCCTGATATAAATGTTATACAATGCTGGAAAAAAATTGACATAGCAAAATTCATTGTTAGAATAAAAGAATAATTGCGAGAACTGAAGCCATACACATTGAAATCATGCTGGAAGAAACTGTTGCCTGATCTCACTGTCAGAAATGATGGAGAATCCATGCAAATTCAAACTTTAACTGCATACATAGAGTATTGTCAGTGCAGGAGGACCATTGACTGATGCATATAGAAATTTCTATAACTATCTTAGAAAACTGAGCGGAAGGGAGGGGGTTGAGACACTTTTACATAAAGATGGACAAGAAGTTACATAGGATTTGAAAAAGGCAAAGATTTTAAGTAACTGGTTTAATGAGAGCATTAGGGAGAATGAATCAGAAACAGGTGGTTCTGAATTGGATAACGAGCTAAACAAAACAATTAGAAATGAGCATACCATAATATTTGAAATTCATCCTGAGGATATGATGAAGGAACTAAGAAAGCTGAAAAAACATGAAGGGGCTGGTGTAGATAATATTACTACACATGTAATAAAAATAGCAGGATGTGACATTGTACCTTAACTTGAAATATTATTTAAATTGAGTCTGTATACTTGCTGCTTACCAGAGGACTGGAAAAGTGCGATAGTAGTGCCAGTAGGTAAAGGAGGGGTGAGAAATATAGTTGAAAATTATAGGCCAATTAGCTTGAAGTCAGTGGTAGGTAAATTAATGGAGAGATTGATATGCAACTATTTCAGAAATATATGTGAGGAGTGTAAGTGTTTTTCAAGTAGACAACTTGGCTTTAGGCAATGATATTCATGTGAATCTCAGTTGGTGGGATATATGCAAGATATTTCGGATGAAATGAACAAGGGAGGTCAAATTGATAGTGTAGCACTAGATCTTTTAAAAGATTTTGACAGAGTAAGCCATAAAAAGGTTGTAAATAAGGTAAAATCTGTTTGAATGTATCAGAAAGTGATTTGCTGGATAGACGAATTTTTGAAAGGTAGAAAACAGAAAGTTAGGGTAGGAAATGCAATATCAAAAGAAGTGGAAGTAAAAATGGGAGTGCCAGAGGGTAACGTATTGGTACCATCGCTATTTATTATTCTAATGAATAATTATGTTGATTGTCTACTATCAGAAATTAGATTGTTTGCAGATGACATAATGCTATATAAAAGGACCAAAACGGGCGAGGATTGTAAACTGTTGCATGGTGATCTGGACAGGTTATCTAGTTGGGTTGGTAAATATGGGATGAAGATAAACGCAAAGAAGAGTCAGCTTATTAGATATAAAAATAAAAAAATAAAGATTTATTATGATTAAAAGGTGGAGAATGAATTGCTTATTGAAAATTTGAAATGTAAATATCTTGGCATTATATTTGATAACAAGCTTAACTGGACAGGTGGAAAACGTTTCAAAATTCTGCATTTGTTGGAGAGGGTGATGAGGTGATGTATGAGAGAAGTAAAGGAATTGGGTTACAAAACTTTGGTCAAGCCATTGCTTGAATATGGTAGTGCAGTATGGGACCCACATTTTGAGTATCAAATACAGGAGTTGGAGAAGATGCAAAGAAGGGCTGCTAGGTTTGTTTCTGTAAATTATCGCAGAATGCAATCAGTAACAGAAATGTTAAAAGAGGTGGAATCGGACTCATTGGAAGACAGAAGGAGGGTGAAGAGGGTCATGGGAATGTACAAGGTGTATATTGAAATATAGTCTTCGCGGGTTTTCCGCCGTATATTGTTGAAGAGAGACAACAACGAGCTTTCGGCGGCTGGCTCTGCCGCCATCTTCAGGTTAGATGTGTGCTGCAGGCGGTACCAGCGCTGCACTGACAGTGTCTGGCCTCCGCGCGCCCTAATAAGGCCTGGCCTCTCCCCTCCCCTCGCTCCGTCCCGCGGCTGCCGTCTTGCGCTCGTCGCTGATTGGCTGGTGGGGCGTCGGTCCCAGCCAACCCCGGCGGGCCGTAAACACTTCCCGTCGGCGCCCGCCTACCTCTCTGTTTGCAGGGTGAATGTTTCAGAAGTGACAGAGCCGGCTTCCACGCATCACTGAGCCATAAACCCGTGTCCCTGTTGACTATGTTGTTGTTGTTCAGCCGTATTTCTATCGCTTCCTTGATGACTGACTCCCAATATAAGGAACACTTGGCCAGCACCTTCACGTTGCCGAAGTCCATCTTGTGGCCGTTTTCAATAACATGCTGGGCGACCGCTGATTTATCTATCTGGAACATGCGGATGTTGCGTTCATGTTCTGCCACCCGAGCCTTGATGGTCCGGATCGTCTGACCAATGTAATTCTTGCCACACTGGCAAGGTATGCTATAAACCCCTGGAGTCGTCAAACCCAAGTCATCCTTCACAGGCCGGAGGTAGTCCCGAATCTTGGGAGGCGGACGAAATACGCTCTTGATTCCATACCGGGCCAAAATCCTGCCTATTTTTCCCGAGATGTTGCCTGAGTATGGAATAAAAGCCAGGGCTTCAGGCTGAACATCTGGGTCAACAGGGCGTTTGTGTGCCTTTCTTCTAATCGACCGCTCTATTGCACGTTCGGAATAACCATTCCTCCTGAATGTAGTGCGAAGATGTTCGAGCTCAGACGGCAAGGATTCCGCGTCGGAAATTTTCCTGGCCCTGTGCACCAACGTCTGCAGCACTGTGGTCTTCTGTGCTGGGTGGTGGAAGCTCGTAGCATGTAAATAGCGGTCTGTGTGTGTAGGTTTGCGGTACACACTATGTGAAAGGCTACCATCTGGCCTCCGTCGAATCAAGATATCCAAGAAGGGCAGGCTGCCATCCTTCTCTAGCTCCATCGTGAACTGGATGTTTGGGTGGATTCCGTTCAGATGTTCTAGGAATTCGTAAAGACTGTGAATCTCATGTGGCCAGATAACGAAAGTGTCGTCAACATAGCGATAGAAGCAAGTCGGCTTAAGGCTGAAACTTTCGATTGCCTTATCTTCGAATTCTTCCATGAATAGATCGGCGACCACCGGCAACAATGGTGACCTCATTGCTACGCCTTCTATCTGTTCATAGAAACTCCCACCATAGGTGAAGTAGGTGGAAGTCAGGACCAGCTGGAATAGGTCCACGATGCGGGGTTCGAAGAGACGGCGCAACAGTTGTAGGGTGTCAGCAACAGGAACCTTGGTAAACAAGGAGACGACATCAAAACTAACCATGATGTCAGTGTCAGAAAGCCGAAACTCTCGAAGGGTGTCCACGAACTGTGCCGAGTTCTTCACGTGGTGGGGGCATTTCCCCACAAACGGGTTGAGCATTCCCGTCAGGTACTTGGCCACAGTGTATGTTGGACTACCTATGGCGCTTACAATAGGCCGTAGAGGGACGTCTGCCTTGTGTATCTTGGGGAGGCCATAGAGTCTGGGTGGTCTCGAGGCACGAGAACGAAGGCTCTTGATGACGTCAGTTGTGAATCCGGCTTTTTTCAGAAGAGCCGTCGTCTTTCTCTCAATCCTCGTAGTCGGATCGTCGTTGAGAATCTTATAGGTAGTGTCATCAAGAAGCTGCCTTATCTTGGCCTCGTACATCTCAGTTGTAAGGAGGACAGTGGCATTTCCCTTGTCCGCTGGTAGAACGACAAATTCTTCATTGGAACGCAAGGCGCGGAGAGCTTGGCGTTCCACTTTTGTAATGTTGGACTTGGGAAGTGTGGCTCTCTCCAGTACTCTACACGTCTCCCTCCGTATCTCTTCGGTTGCGTCTACTGGTACCCTACGGGCGGCTTGTTCCAAAGCACAGATGATGTCTTTCACAGGAACGACAGCAGGTGTTGGGGCACAGTTAAGCCCCTTAGATAGAACCTTCTCAGTCGCTTCGTCCAGGCTTATTCCCGTGAGATTGACTACTGTGCGTTTGGATTCTCGGTCCTCTGCAGGCCGCTGTGCTTGGGACAGGCGGTTGAATTTGGACGTCTGTCTGGCCGCTGTTCTGTCGTGCTCCAGGTTCCCCTGTGCTGACGTGGCTGCATCCACCCAATCCCAAGAGGTCGGCGATAGCGTGGTTGCAAGTTGGAGATGGCAGTGCCACAATTGATACGGAGGGAGACGTGTAGAGTACTGGAGAGAACCACACTTCCCAAGTCCAACATTACAAAAGCGGAACGCCAAGCTCTCCGCGCCTTGCGTTTCAATGAAGAAATTGTCGTTCTACCAGCGGACAAGGGAAATTCCACTGTCCTTCTTACAACTGAAATGTACGAGGCCAAGATAAGGCAGCTTCTTGATGACACTACCTATAAGATTCTCAACGACAATCCGACTACGAGGATTGAGAGAAAGACGACGGCTCTTCTGAAAGAAGCCGGATTTACAACTGACGTCATCAAGAGCCATCGTTCTCGTGCCTCGAGACCACCCAGACTCTATGGCCTCCCCAAGATACACAAGGCAGACGTCCCTCTACGGCCTATTGTAAGCGCCATAGGTAGTCCAACATACACTGTGGCCAAGTACCTGACGGGAATGCTCAACCCGTTTGTGGGGAAATGCCCCCACCACGTGAAGAACTCGGCACAGTTCGTGGACACCCTTCGAGAGTTTCGGCTTTCTGACACTGACATCATGGTTAGTTTTGATGTCGTCTCCTTGTTTACCAAGGTTCCTGTTGCTGACACCCTACAACTGTTGCGCCGTCTCTTCGAACCCCGCATCGTGGACCTATTCCAGCTGGTCCTGACTTCCACCTACTTCACCTATGGTGGGAGTTTCTATGAACAGATAGAAGGCGTAGCAATGGGGTCACCATTGTCGCTGGTGGTCGCCGATCTATTCATGGAAGAATTCGAAGATAAGGCAATCGAAAGTTTCAGCCTTAAGCCGACTTGCTTCTATCGCTATGTTGACGACACTTTCGTTATCTGGCCACATGGGATTCACAGTCTTTACGAATTCCTAGAACATCTGAACGGAATCCACCCAAACATCCAGTTCACGATGGAGCTAGAGAAGGATGGCAGCCTGCCCTTCTTGGACATCTTGATTCGACGGAGGCCAGATGGTAGCCTTTCACATAGTGTGTACCGCAAACCTACACACACAGACCGCTATTTACATGCTACGAGCTTCCACCACCCAGCACAGAAGACCACAGTGCTGCAGACGTTGGTGCACAGGGCCAGGAAAATTTCCGACGCGGAATCCTTGCCGTCTGAGTTCGAACATCTTTGCACTACATTCAGGAGGAATGGTTATTCCGAACGTGCAATAGAGCGGTCGATTAGAAGAAAGGCACACAAACGCCCTGTTGACCCAGATGTTCAGCCCGAAGCCCTGGCTTTTATTCCATACTCAGGCAACATCTCGGGAAAAATAGGCAGGATTTTGGCCCGGTATGGAATCAAGAGCGTATTTCGTCCGCCTCCCAAGATTCGGGACTACCTCCGGCCTGTGAAGGATGACTTGGGTTTGACGACTCCAGGGGTTTATAGCATACCTTGCCAGTGCGGCAAGAATTACATTGGTCAGACGATCCGGACCATCAAGGCTCGGGTGGCAGAACATGAACGCAACATCCGCATGTTCCAGATAGATAAATCAGCGGTCGCCCAGCATGTTATTGAAAACGGCCACAAGATGGACTTCGGCAACGTGAAGGTGCTGGCCAAGTGTTCCTTATATTGGGAGTCAGTCATCAAGGAAGCGATAGAAATACGGCTGAACAACAACAACATAGTCAACAGGGACACGGGTTTATGGCTCAGTGATGCGTGGAAGCCGGCTCTGTCGCTTCTGAAATATTCACCCTGCAAACAGAGAGGTAGGCGGGCGCCGACGGGAAGTGTTTACGGCCCGCCGGGGTTGGCTGGGACCGACGCCCCACCAGCCAATCAGCGACGAGCGCAAGACGGCAGCCGCGGGACGGAGCGAGGGGATGGGGAGGCCAGGCCTTATTAGGGCGCGCGGAGGCCAGACACTGTCAGTGCAGCGCTGTACCCCCTGCAGCACACATCTAACCTGAAGATGGCGGCAGAGCCAGCCGCCGATAGCTCGTTGTTGTCTCTCTTCAACAATATACGGCGGAAAACCCGCGAAGACTATATTTCATCGATACGCCGTGAAAGCCTTCGTTCTCACAAGGTGTATATTGGTGATGAGGCATGGAAAGATATTGGTGGAAGAATTGAAAGTAATGCATGGAAGGGAATAGATGACCATGACCACAAGCTGGCACTTGATTTCAGGCACAAGGGTGTAGAAAGATTCTCTTTTTTTGTAAGGGTGTCAGGGATTGGAATAAGTTACCAAGAGAAATGATGAATAATTTGCCAAAAACATTGAAAGAATCTAAAGTTAAAATTTGTAAAGGGTAAATGTAGGTGGATGCAGAAAAGGGGGAAGATGAACGCAATGAGTAACAGATATGATAAAAGAGCTGGAATGGGACTCATTGGAAGACAGAAGGAGGGTGAAGAGGGTCTTGGGAGTGTACAAGGCATATATTGGTGATGAGGCATGGAAAGATATTGGTGTAAGAATTCAAACTAATGCATGGAAGGGAAAAGGTGATCACAAGCTGGCACTCGATTTCAGGCACAAGAGTGTAGGAAGATTTTCTTTTTTAGGTAAGGGTGTCAGGGATTGGAATAAGTAACCAAGAGAAATGATGAATAATTTGCCAAACATGTTGAAAGAATTTAAAGTTAAAATTTGTAAAGGATAAATGTAGGTGGATGCAGAAAAGGGGAAAGATAGGTGTTTAGGAAAATTGCCACCGGAACATGCGCTCCATTGCAATTTAATTTAATTTGTGAAATAAATATGAAGTGAATTTAAAGGTGACCTTATGATTTAGTATAAATCGAACCTGCAATCTAGAAACAATCAAACCCATTATCACAAACCAACCACATGCGTATGCAATCGCTTGCCACCAAGTAAGAGCAAGCACATTAAATCATTACAACATGTTTGGATCCTATTGTCAACCTTTAGTTTTTTATCTTTGTTTATTAAAGCTGCCTCTTCTTTGCATCTTACCTTCATCTCATGTTTACCAACCCAGCTAGATATCCTATCCAGATCACTCTGTAGCTATTCACAGCCCTCTACCAATTTGATCCTATAGTATAGTGTTATATCTCTGCAAGCAATCCAACTTTTGAGAGTAAATCATCAAAACAATCATTCATTAGAATAAAGAATAGCAATGGTCCCATTCCGCTTCTCTGTGGCATTACCATTTTCACTTCCATTTCTTTTTATATTGCATTTCCTGACCTACATTTTTGCTTTCTATCTTTTAAGAATTCCTCTACCTAGCAAATCACTTTCACATCCACTGCAATAGTTTTTACGTTATTTACCACCATTTTATGACTCACTCTGTCAAAGGCCTTTGAAAGGTCTAGTGCAACACTATCAGTTTGGCCTCTGTTGTCCATTTCATCCGAAATATCTAGTTGTGGTCCTGTTCCACCATAGGAGCTCAGGCCAACTCAACAGACTATGGCCAACAGGTTTGCTTTAGCACTCCCCTGCTCGCAGTATGGTAATCGTAGTGATCTAAACAGGGGCGTATCTGCTGTATCAATTATACGGGGGCCCCCAACGTGCATTCTGGAGAGATGTATTGCATCGTATAATTAATGTTATGATTACTTTAGCATCTTGTAATCTACCTTTAAGAGGCCATGATTTTGATTCTGGAAATTTTATGGCAATTTTACATTTGCTATCTAATTATGATGCAACTTTAAAAGAACTTCTTCTAAAACCAAAAGGCAAAATAAATTATTTAAGCCCTATGATTCAAAATGAAATTATTAATTTGCTTGGTACCGCAGTTAGGAGCAATAGTATCTCAGAAATTAAAAAAGCTCCAATTCTGACAATAATTCTAGATACAACACAAGACTTGTCAAAAATTGACCAACTTTCTGTAGTTTGTAGATACATCTCGATTACAGAAAATGATGATAATGTGCCTAAAGAATTAAAAATATGTGATTCCTTTTTGGGGTTTACAGCAGTATCTGATTGCAGAGCTGAAGGACTTAAAACTGTAATTTTAAATACAATTAAACAATATGGAATTGATTTGACTAAATGTAGAGGACAGGGTTACGATGGAGAAAATGTTATGTCGGGTGTTTATGGAGGATTACAAACCCTAATAAAAGAGCATGCTCCGCAGTGGTGGATCGTTTTGGGGGGGGGGGGGGGCTTGACTAGGGGATGGAGGGGTTCACCGACAGAAATCTCATTATTCCAGATCCGCTACTGATGCTTCGAATGCCGATTATGTTCATTGTGCTGTACACGCATTAAATTTAGTTTTAAAAGATGCTGCGAAACATGTTCGTGAAATGTCGAAAATTTAGAAAAAATATATACTTTTTTTTTTTTTTTTTTTTTTTTTACAATATTATACAACGCTGGGCAATGTTAAGTGACGATTCATCTGAAAAATATTTAATTACCCTTAAAAAGGTATGTTCTACCAGATGGTCTTCAAGGAACGACGCTTTATTAGCGGTAAAGAAAAATTATTTATTAATCATGAAAACTTTGTACAAACTAAATTTAATTTCAAAAAAAAAAGATGAACGTGAAGAATGTAAAAATATAATTAACATTTTAGAGAGTTATGATTTCTTAGTACTTGTCACATTTTTTTCTTCACTATTTGAAATCATTAATCCTGTTCCTAAAGCTCTACAATCATGATAATAATGACTTACAGAAAACTAGTATTTTATTAAGCAATCTTTTGAATAGACTGTGCAAATTAAGAAATCAAAATTCATTCAATAGTTTGCTAAATGAGTCCAAAGATTTAGCAAAAGTGTGGAGGGTAACAACTGTTTTCAAAAACAAAAGGCGAAAGATAACGAAGCATTTTTTTGATGAGTTATCACAAGATGAGAGAATTTCAGACCCGTAATCCTATTTCAAAGTATGTATACTATTGCTGTTTAGATATATTAATTTCTCAAACTAAACAAAGATTTCAGAGCCTTTGCGACCTGAGTAGTATGTTCGAAATATTACAACCGGAGAAACCCCTGTCTTCTTCAAACAAAGAGATATTAAACGCTTCCAGAAAAATGTCAGCTAAATACATTAAAGACATCTCAGTTAATCTTTATGACCAATTAAAGGCTCTAAAAACATGCTTAAAATCTGAAATTCAAAAAATTCATTCCATTAAGGAACTCACTGAATTATTGCTGATAAAATTCAATAGTCTTGCATCCAGTTTTCCCGAGGTAATAACAGTATGCTTTTTATTCTTGACCCTTCCAGTTACAACCACAACTGCTGAAAGAAGTTTTTCAAAATTAAAACTGATAAAAAATTACCTAAGAACTTCGATGGGGCAGGAACGCCTGTCAGACCTGTCACTATTGTCCATAGAGGCAGAAACTTTAGAAAAACTAAAGTCATCATCAGCTATAAATGATTTAATAAATCAGTTTGCCGAAAAAAAGGCAAAGATAGTGTATATTTAACAAGTGGACCCGACAGACGCTGTTCTGTCGATACGACTGCCTCCCTTTCCCTCCCCTACCTCACAAAAAAAAAAACATCGAAATCAGGCAACCCATTTCCTAACAGCAATCATGAACTAAGAAAGCACGTTGAGGTTTGAACCTTTTGGCAATAAATGAAAGATCTATTTGACACTGAAAGAAAAAAATGGATATTAATGTAATCCGCCGCACATAAATAATTACAGTTGCTATGGCAATGATGAAGATGGCGTACAAAGCCCTTTAGTACTTAATGTATGAATAAAAATATTTTTAATAAAGTTTTTCAATTTTTTAATGGTTATTCTGTTATCCAGAGCACAGACGAATCCAAAAAATCCCAAAAATCGCTCCAGCCGTTCTCGATTTATAAATGGTGTAACTAACACAACTTTCTTTTATATATATAGATTTGAATTGTTTGTAAAAATGTTGGAAAAAGTGAAAGATACATAATTATGATGAATAAATATTTCTTTTAATTTTATGCATTTTTTTTCCTTTTGTGAGAAATCTTTACCCTTCCTAAGGGCCCCCAAACAATTTTTTATATGGGGCCCCGCCAAGGCAAGCTACGCTTCTGGATCTGACCCTGAAAATGCATCTCGTAAGGTCCCGTGGCTAGAAGCTAGCAGGCTACCATAGACACAAGATCCCCGATTGGCTGAAGGGTGAACAGATCAGATTGGCTTACTGGATTATGGTTATTTGAGAGGGCTAGTACCCAAAGAGGCGTTAGTGCTTCTATCGAGCTTATGCTAGAACTAGTAATGTCACAGGGTTGGGCATAAAGAAGTATATTTACAAGTGCTCTCAAAGAGAGTAATAGTACTTGAATAGAAAAGTTACTTGATAAGTCCTAACAATAGATCATGACTCATTTGAACTGGATGGTATGCTTACATTTGGTGACAATAGAGGGTACGGAGCCTGGCTGGTCCATGGGCTCGACAACTGACTAACTAATTAACTCACTGACTGACCAAGTGGTTAACTGAATAACTGCTTGGTCAGCCTATATACTCATCTGCCACCTGTGGGCTTGACTCCATTTAGTAATGAACTTCAAGCATTACCTAAAAAGTTCAGTGCGGCCGCCACTTATCCTAAAACGGCTTTGCATGCGCCCTCATTCTGCTGGGGTGCCGATGATCGTATAATGTATGATTACTTTCTCAGACCCATACTTGGTATTAATTCTCATCTTAAAACATGGCTTGACCATAACAATCTTGCATTTATCCCACTAACTGAGATTCACATGAATATCCTAGTCTAAAGCCATGCTGCTGACTTGTAACCATTTACTACATATTTGAAGGTAGGCCAATGATTCATCCCATTGTTGGCTTTCATACAATCTTCTAACACTGTATCTTCCTTCCATGATATATATCATCATTCTTTCTTGCAACACATAGAAAGAACTGCATTATTCTCTTCAAGGGCATATCCAGGATCAGAGCTAGAGGGGGGCAAGATTTGAACTAAGAGGGCAACTCATATTGGTTTCGAGGAAGTGGGGTGGGGGACAGAAACATGACTATTTCTTACAAAATGAAACTCAAAACTATGGAGGAAACTATTTTTATTATTGATTAATATAGTAATCCAACCACTTAATCTAAGGACCTGCTATGTAGTAAATTAAGATTGTAAATCAGTTATAGTTTTTTATGTAAACATTAACTGTTTCGGATTATCAGAAAATTTTTCAATAACTTTCTTTGGGTGTAAAGCACCCTGGGTAATGCTAAATGAACTAGCACATACTGGCAGTCAGACAATCCTGAAGGATCTACTGATTAAGACACTAATTCATCTCAACTGTCACCTGCGATATGAACAAGATACCAGATAAAACAAATGGTCCTTCTAAGGAGCAACATACCACCGATCATATGCCGTAGCTACCTATATTAAACACGACATTGGAAACGTCTCTCTCACCTCCACCTCCACTGATGATAACGTTCATAGCGTCGTCTCAAATATCAACAGCATCCCCATTTCCAATATTTACAAGCCACCTGCCACACCCTGGCCAGCCCAGGTTATTCAAATGCAGCCTCATCCTGCCGTTTATGTAGGTGATTATAATAGCCACCGTGAACAGTGGAAGTACAGAGACAACGACTCGAACGGGGACGCACTGGAAAAATGGGCAGAAGACGAACATCTGCATCTTTTTGTTCGACGCCAAGGATCGATATACGCTTAGATCAGCAGCCTGGAGACAGGAATACAACCCTGACTTATTTTTTGTTTCATCTGATAGTGGAGGATGGCCCCTAGCGGCCTCTCAAAAAGTTCTTCCTGATTTCCCACATAGTCAACATCGACCAATAATAATAGAAGTAGGGGCTCAAATTTCCCTAATCACTTCTGACCCCCACCCAAGATGGAACTTTACAAAAGCCAACTGGACTAAGTTCTCAATAGACTTCAACAAGTGCCTGGGCTGGATACCACCTACTAGTGATAATTATCATCGATTTGTTGGCGCCGTTCTAAGTACTGCCAAAAAGCACATACCAAGAGAGTACCGTAAAGAGTACACTCTTTGGCAAAAAAATTGACTGTGGTTGCATGAGACTAAGTCCCTTATTCCGTACAATGTGGCATCATTGCGGGTATCCAATTCAGCGCCATCTGTTATTCATTTCCTTAAGTCAATGCCTCGAACAAAGCCTCCGCCCGCCCACTGACCATCCTTATTGGCAGGGTAGTTCATCAATCTTTCCCCACATTTCAGTAAAAGGCTACTGACCGATCCCCAGACAAGTAACGCATTTTCCTTTCACTGGATTGACTGTAATATTTGGCAAGATATCGCCGACCATACCTCGATCGGACGAAATTCGGTTCCAGCTATACTATTCTTAAATTCAGATCGTGAAACATATCGTTAAAGTTGTAATTAACAAGATTGCAATAAAGCGCAGTAAAAATGACGCTCACTTATAAATTTATTCCAAATGACTAGCGTAAAACTATAACGATATTTATTTACATATTGATGTGGCTAATTACTTGCAATAATGCAACACAGAATGAGGTGTGTGGGCCGAGAAGTGGGTGTAAATGTTCAAACATCCAGAATTTTTAGTTCTACAAAACTATAGAAACGACTATAAATAGATTATTTCGGATAATAGGGAATATGCATGAAATTCAAATTTACGTCTAGTATTTTTATTTTGAAACTTTGTGTAGTATTACCGCTATAACATTTTTTTCCTATTTATTCGATTTTTATTTACTGATTTTAATTAATCAAAAGTGCTAAAAATACCAGGGAAATGGAACTTCGCAAAACGCAACGCTATTGGTTGAATCGAATCATGACAACCAAGTACACGATATTATTGTGAACAAAGGCGTATTTGCTGGGAGTTCTAATAGCTTTGCGATTGTGTTGAAGTTTATATTAACATATCAGCATAACTGGTGAGATATTGTATTCTTGCTATAAAACACACACCAAATAATGACTGAAAGCGGTTTTCTGAAAGCACAGTCGGATAATCTTCCAAAAATTGATGCTTTCATGATGACAAGAAATTTTGCAATAAATCCGAATTTTATGAAGCGTCTGTGGGTACACCCATGCCGTGCGCGAATCCCCCCACTCCCTCGCCACGCGGAAGTGACGTAGCAAAGACGATACGTGTAACTACTTTGGTATTGTCTCTGTTTGGTATTGAGTTGCAGCGCCATTACATTATGTGTTTGTTTTCACTGTCTCTGTTTTTGAGTGTGATGGAGTGCGTTTATAAGAATTTAACGCTGAAAGAGTTACTCCTTCAAGACGGAGCACGTAATCTGTCGAAGTGCACGAAACAAGAACTGATTAGCAGGTGAGAATTCACAAGATGAAAGCGAATAATTTACTACACACATTCCAAAATGCATATTATTTCATAAAATCTATATGTGAAGCCGTTAAATATATGTAAAATGTAGAAATTTGTTTGAAATATGGCTAGACCCTCTTGAAATATGGCTTAACCCTCTTGTCGGTTTTTCTCTACTCGCTTCATGAACCGCTTGAAATCATTTTTAAAAATCTATAAATGTCTGATTTTAAGCCAAAGTCTTTTATTCCTGTTTTTTAAGTTTTGCGTTGCATTTACAGGTTACAGAGGATAGAACAACTCCCAAACCTCAATAAAACATTATTTCAATGTGCTTCCGGAGGCAGTGTACTAATTTCCTGAAGATGGGTTTAATGAGATGTGTGCCGAATGAGATTATCTTCATTGAAGCTTTGTGTTCGGCTGCAACTACAAAGAATATGGATTATAGGGTGAAAATGGTGCTCAGTAGAGAATCCAGAGAAATTTATCAGGCTATGTGCCATCCATGTCCAGCTGGATCTGGGTGGTCTGTAACATCTAAACATGTTACTGCAGTAAGCTACACTTAGAACATTATCACTTGTGTGGCGAATCCAGGGAGCTTGTTTCCAAGATTAACCAGCCACAGGTAAGAGCTTGTTAAATTGAGCTTGTAGTATTAATTACTGTAATTTGCCTAAATGTGCATTATGTAAGTTTGAGAGTGAAATTTCTAGGTTTGTATATTGATCATAATTTAATTTGGAAAGTACATGTTTCTGACTTACTAAAGCGATTGGGAGCAGCCACGTTTGCAATTCGTACAATTTCAGCTTTAGGTAATCTCCGTATGAGGCAGCTAGTTTATTTTGCTTATTTTCATTCCCTATTGTCATATGGAATAATATTCTGGAGCAATTCTACCCATAGAGACAAAGTGTTCAGAGCCCAAAAGCGTGTAATAAGAATTATGTGTGGGGTTAGCAATAGAACTTGATGTAGAGAGCTGTTCAAGAAGTTAGGGATTTTAACATTAGCATCTGAGTATATATACACATTAATGTCCTTTGTAGTCACAAATTATGCTTTGTTTGAAACAAATAGTAAAATACACAATTATGGCACGAGAAGTAAAAATGATCTTCACAAGACTTACAAGTCATTGTCATTTGTTCAAAAAGGGGTCCGATATTCAGGGATACATATCTTCAATATGCTCCCAACACATATTAAATGTCTAGTATATGATAAGAATAAATTCAGGAAAAAATTGAAAGAATTTTTAATTGACAACTCCTACTCTCGAAGAATTTATTTCTAAGGTATCTAAAAAATAACTGCCAGTATCTTGTGTAAATATAGTTCACATAATTAATTTACCATGTATGCTATGACTGTACATCTCGTGGTGTATGTATTTAGTTTGTTATGGAATTTTTTTTAATGTACCATATATGCTATGACTGTACATCTTCTGGTATATGTATTATTTTGTAATGGAAGTGTTTAATGTACCATGTATACTATGACTGTACATCTAGTGGTGTACTTATTATTTTGTTATGCAACTGTTTATCTGTAAATTGACAACTTTCCACATCCCACAGAGCCAGTCTCTTATATTGGGATCAATGGAAAATGAATGTATTGTATTGTATTTACTTTAATTTGCAGCAGTGGCCAATCAAAGTAGTTTGAGAAGAAATGTTCAAAGGTATGCTGCTTGCCATGGAGCCACAAAGCCCATTTACTTGCCCTTTCATGGCACAACTCCTCCTGCAGTGATTCTGGACCATCAAACTGTACACTGGAAAGGGACCAAGCCAACAGTGTTGAATGGAATTCAGCCCAGACAAAAATGATAACAGGATCAATGGCTATTAAATATTGAGAACTGTGGAAGCAGGTAGTGTACTAAGTATGAACTGACATAATAATAAATATTTTAGCAGATTTCTTACTTACATAATTGTTGATCTAACTTTTATGTACTCATTTTAGAAACATTGTAAACTTGTTGCAACAAGTAATTTCTGTGAAGGTCCAGCCAGGAGACAACTAAACCAAAAAGAGCCTAAAAAATGATCCATCTCTAAAATGTGGATTTAAGAAAAAAAGTTTCCAGATCTTATGAGAACTCATGGGGTTGAAGGTTATGGTGTGATTTTTTTGCCTTTATTTTGATTTTGTTATTACAGTCTCAGCCACTGAGCCAAACTGTTATTTTGTGCTATATTTTTGTGGTGTGAATAGATATAGTCATCTTCTGAATTTTTAAAAAAAATGCTATTTACTTTTCCAACAGGTTAATCATGTGGACTCTTCCAAAGTAAGGAGTGGGATTACTTTGGTGCTACTTCAGATAGCATTGCTGAGGATGGAAAGACCATAGTTGAGCTTAAATGCCCATACATGTGTGATTTGACAAACCATCACTATGCCTTTCTGTGCCCCCAAATGGAAAAGTGATGTACAAAAGATATTATGCGCAAATGCAGGCACAGCTGGTAGTGACTGGAATTGAAGATATGATTTTGTTATATGGACGACAAAGGGAATTGTTGAGCAGTGTGTTCTTTTAAATAGATCCTATAAGAATCATTTGATGAATGCTGTTACCCTCTACTATCATGGGTTATTTTTGCCTCTTCTACAAGCCCAAGGTTCAAATTCTTGAAGATTGTCATAATTATCTCTCTCACAACATATTTGTGAAAACATTATCATCATTAATAATTATTAATTCATAAATTGCAATGGAGCGAATGCTCTGGTGGCAATCTCCCTACACACCCATCCTTCTCCCTTCCTCCTCCAACACCCTTTTGCCCTCAACCAATTTTTACTATGATGTAATAACAAGTTTATTTTTGAAAGGGTTGATTTTTATGAAAGAGCTATATTTTATTTATTTATTTTTAAATATGTTTACCCTAATTTATATAATCACTATATCAAGATTATTAATTTTGTAATTAAGACTGCCATTTTAGTCTAATATTTATAGTAATATTCATTTAAATTGCAATGGAGTGTAAGTTCTGGTGTCATTTCCCTACCACCCATCGTCCCCCTTCCCTGCCCATACCTACATTTGCCCTCGCCAAATTTTAACTTTAAATTCTTTAAAGTTTTTGGTAAATTATTCATCATTTCTCTTGGTAACTTATTCCAATCCCTGACACCCTTACCCAAAAAAGAGAATCTTCCTACACCAATGGGCCTGAAATCGAGTGCCAGCTTGTTGTCATGGTCATCTTTTCTCTTCCATGCATTACATTTAGTTCTTACACCATTATCTTTCCATGACTCATCACCAATATAGGACTTGTACACTCCCATGACCCTCTTCACCCTCCTCCTGTCTTGCAATGAATCCCATTCCAGCTCTTTTATCATATCTGTAACTAATTTCATTCTGTGGTAATTTCCAGAAACAAATCTTGCAGCCCTTTTTAGTACCCTCGCTAATTCCTGTATTTGATACTCAAATGTGGGTCCCATACTACAATACCATATTTGAGCAATGGTCTGACCAGAGTTTTGTTAACCAATTCCTTTACATCTCTTGTAGAGCCCCTCATCACTTCTGACAGATGTTGACATGCTTCTCTTTTTCGAACGTGGAATTCGTGGTGGTATTTGCCAGTGCGTCCATATGTACGCCAAGGCAAATAACTGGTACATGGTGGAGTACAGCCACAACGCACCTAAAAATTTCATCATGTATTTTGATGTAAACAATTTGTATGGCTGGGCCATGTCAGAGTATCTACCCTCTGGAGGGTTTCAATGGTCATTGGCCGAGCAGATTGCAGGCATAGATATCATGAGCGTAGCAGCCGACTCACCTAGGGGTTTCATTTTAGAGGTAGACTTGACGATTCCCCAGGATATACACGACTTTCTAGCAGACCTAACACCATGTCCAGACCACAAAGCTGCCTGGATCTACTTAACCCAAGCTGATGACTACGTTGGAGGATAAGGTTCGGTATGTTCTCCATTACCGAGTCCTCCAGCAATGTGTACGCTTGGGGATGAAGTTGGGCACGGTTCATCGGGTAATATCTTTCAACCAGTCACCGTGGTTGAACGAATATATCTCTCTCAATACGTGTTCTCGTCAGTCAGCCAAATCAGAATTTGAGAGAGACTTTTTCAAATTACTGAATAAATCAATTTTCGGCAAAACAATGGAGAACGTTAGAAAACACCGCGACGTGAAATTGTGTCCTGGTTGGGTGGGCCGCCGCGGTGCCCGCAAGCATGTGGCTTCACCACACTTTAAACGATTGACTATTTTCGAGAAAGACTTTGTGGTTCTGGAGACGTCGAAAGTGAAGATATTTTTCAACAAGCCAGTCTACGTCGGGATGTGCATTCTAGACTTGTCTAAACTGCGGATGTATCGATTTCACTATGAATTCGCCATTCCGTAGTTTATACACCCGAAATTACTTTATATGGACACAGACAGTTTCATCTATTTGGTGAGTGGCTGTGATCCGTATGAAGTAATGAAACGCAACAGGGAATCGACACGTCTGGATATAAACCAACATTGTTTCGATATAGAACCCTATAGCGAAAAGGTTGTTGGGGTTATGGAAGATGAGGTGAATGGTTCTCTGATTGTGGAATTTGCTGCTCTAAGGTCGAAAATGTATTCATTCCGACTAGAATCTAACCAGACCTTAAGACGGGCCAAGGTTCTGGGGCGTACAGGTACCAAAAACTTACAATACAAGCTTACATTGACTGTTTACATGGTGCCCCAGAGAAGCACCACACACAACGCCGATTTGCATCAAATCTCCATTGAGCAACAACTGTTGAAGTATCCAAGGTGGGTCTGTCTAGATTGGATTATAAATGCTATATTTACCCTGACGGGATTGACACCCTACCTTGGGGGCACAAGTCTGTACCAGAGAATGAATGAGTTTGTAAAATAAGTGTGAATGAAGAATAAATATAGCGTTTATCCCTTGTATATTTTACAATGCACTGGAGGGTGGGTTGTAAATAATTCTGACAGTCTTTACTTGTAAATATATATGGCAGCATAAGTTTTTGTCATCTGTGCATATCATAAATTGTAAATAGTTGTACCAGCATAAGTTTTGACTATCTGTGACACTTTTTACATGTAAATATATGTGTCGGCAAAAGTTTTTTGGTCATCTATGACAGTCATTATTTGTAAATAGTTGTACCCACCTAAGTTTTGAGTATCTGTGACAGTCTTTATTTGTAAATATATGAGTCAGCGTAAGTTGTTTGGTCATTTGCCAATCATAAAATAGTTGTTGGGGTTTGCCAGTGCACAGTAACTTAGTATTAGGTAACAAATATCAGTGTCAATCAAATGTATAAGCAGTGCACTGATTTATGTAAAAAGAATATTAATGTTTATAAATATGAGAAAAATGCTATTATATCTTTATGAATGTGTGAAATAAAACCAAACATATGTTGTACTATTTTTTATTGATCAAAAGACACTTTATAATTTAAATAAATCTTTTACATGTATCCATGTGTTATGTGATTTATCAAAATCTAACCACTTCACTAATACCATATTCTTCCTTTTCCATATCACTCGTTCAACAAGAAATGTACCTAGATGTTTTGTTAATTGTAATTCTTGCTGGTAAAATGCTCCTGCAATATCTTTACCCTTATAATCTTTAAGTAAATAAGTTACAGCCTTTTATAATTTAACTTTTCTAATCGTAAACACTTCAGTTGACCAGTTTCGTATATAACCTTTCTCAAACTTTCCTTTAAAGCTACTGATCCTGACATGGTCACCAACTTTGAATTTTGCTGGTGTGTAGTCTTAACGCGAAAGTACACTGTTGAAAGTAGAGAGTTGTCCTTTATATCACAGGGTTTCATTTAGATGGTGCTGTGCCACTTGTTGTTATTATTTGACATTAACTGAGCAATAAGTTCAATCCACCGATGTGAATCACGCCTACTGAATTCTTGCCACATTGCATTCTTAATAGTTCTGTTTAGCCGTTCAACTATTGATGCTTTAAGGTGGATGTATGTTGAGTAATGATTAATACCATAAATAGTCACGAGTTTCTTGAACTTTGAATTGTAAAACTCTTTGCCGTTGTCAGTCTGTAAGTTTAGAGGAACACGACTTCCACTTAGGATTCTGGTCATAGCATTAGCAACCACACTAGCTGTCTTGTTCTTGAGAGGTAGAGCCCATGCAAACTTTGAATAAGTATCAATCACCATCAGTATATACATGTAGCCACTGTTTTTACAAGAGTATGGGATCATTTCCACTATATAAGCTTGCCACAGATCATCGAGTTCATTGATGACTACGTGACGTCTTGGGAAATTTCTTCTTGCTGGTCTATGGAGGTCTGCCACATGCAGAATAGGTGTGATTAGATGGCTGTGATTTCTCAGGGTATAGTTCCTACCTGCCGCCTTAAGAAGGCGCCACCAGCGCACACAGGAAAAGAAAGTTGTAGGAGCGCGTGCATTTGAAATACAGTTTCAAGACGAATATCATACACGGTCAATCAAATCACCACCTTTTAAATTTCCAAGTGGAACAAGTGTACTTTAATGATATACAATGTATTTCAGTAAATTTAAAAAGCCATATATACCCAATTTAATTTTCGCACTTGGTCTGTAAAATCACGACATTGTAAATCCCAAGTGGAACCATGTTTTTTTTCGTGTCACAAGTGTACTTTAATGATATACGATGTATTTCAGTAAATTTAAAAAGCCATATATACCCAATCTAATTTTCGCAATTATTCTGCACTAGCGCCGTGCATACGCAACTTATACATGGTCAGTAAAATCACGACGTTGTAATTCCCAAGTGGAACCATGTTTTATTCATGTCAAAAGTGTACTTTAATGATATACGATGTATTTCAGTAAATTTAAAAGTTAGCATTGTCTCTAACCAACTGTTTCGGTATACGGCTATATGTCTGACACAAGTAAAAAGAATCGACTGATCTGTGCCTGCCCATGCAAAAGTAATCTCCTATATTATTCTGCTTCTCACACGAAACATCGTCAAACACAAACACAGAATTGGGTAGAGCTTCACTTGGAGGAGGTACATTTTGATTATCACTGAATGTCTAATACTGAATTTCTTTAATGGATTCTAATATTTTCCCTAGTAATTGATACTTTGGCTGGTACAACGAATTGGAAAACATATACATTTACAAATTGAAGTCCATTTGGGTGTTCCAGCAGGGCAGTACAAGATTGGTTTTCCCACAATTTGATGGGCCACAAACTATTGCCCTCACTGTCTCAGGGAACAGAGGTCCGTTCTTCCGCCTAGTATTGTTGCCGGCAGATATCAACATTAGTCACGGGCAATGTGTCTTTCTGTTTTACGAACTTCATATTGACAAGGATTGGTGGTTGCTGCGGCTATATATAGGCGCGCGAACATGTAAAGTTAGTCAGTCAGTAACAATGCCTCCTATGAGGAGGAAGAAGAAAGGTCGTGGCTTTTTAAACAAGCTCATCGACAAGATGCCTTTTGAGGCGCAAATACCTACATACCAGTTTTGTGGCCCCGGTACTAAACTGGAAAAACGGTTGGCTCTTGGGCAGAAGGGTATCAACCCACTAGATGCAGCCTGCAGGGAACACTATATTACTTATGCACAGGGGACAGATAGAGCTGAAGCAGATGTATACTCGCAGAGAAGGCAGCAGAAAGAATTAAGGCTAAGGATACAAAGTTTGGTGAACGTGCAGCTGCATTTGTGGTTAACAGAGCCATACATGCCAAGTTAAGGTTTGGGGGGGGGTTAAAGAAAAAGAAGGAAAAGGGTGGTATTCTTCCATTAATACCATTATTTGGGTTGTCAGTAGCTCGTGCTTTGGCAGGTGGGGTTGCAAATGTCGTCAGGCTGTCAAAGCAGCAAAGAGGCGAATAAGCAGTTGGCTGAGGAGAAACGACAAAACGAAACGATGGAGGCAATTGCAATGAGGGGTAAAGTTTTATATTTGAAACCATGCGGAAAGAAGGGTCTGGATTAAAAAAAAAAAAAAAAAATGTCGGTAAACCACTGACAGACGACGACATATGTAGACATGTAAAGCGTTTGGGCATACCTTATTTTCGGGTTGTCTTCATGCGTGATACACTACCTCACAAAATTCGTGAACGTGAATGTGGCGTCGTGAACTTGGACAGTGCTGATAATGCTGGAACACATTGGGTTGCTTACATCAAGTACAAAGACGGTATAGTTAAGTATTTCGACAGTTTCGGTGACTTGGAGTTGCAGCGGTACTTTGCAGGGAACAGAATACTTTACAATGTGCAACGACACCAGAAATTTGGCACGCTTATGTGGTCATTTGTGTTTAAAATTCCTGTGTGAAAATTTATTACATCAGTCTTGAACAAACCTTGGTCAGAGAAACACATGTCCGTGACACTCTGCTTGTCGGGCAACTGTTCAGTCTTGGGCTGTGATTACTTTCCACCGATAGATTTGAGCCAAGGCGAATACACGCTTGGCTTGGTTGATTTTCAGACTAACAATTCGATTCCGAATATAGACAAAACAAATTGTCAATCTTATTACTCGAAGAATAAAGTGATAGATATACCCATAGTATCTTACAATATTGACGATTTGTCAAATTATTTTGCTTCGGCGTACTAAAATGAAAAGCTAGTAATTCGAGCAAATAACAATTCACTCATGTGCGAGATTGAAACAACTGTGGAAATTGACTTCGATAACCAAACTCAATTGGATCTCTGCTTGGATTTTCGAAACGTGTGTTAAAGCCCGTATTTCATACCTCAGACTACACCGTGCAGATCTTCAAAATTAACGTAATAAGAATAGAGTGCAGCATATGTACAGGAAATTAGGACAACGATAAGCTTGGGCATACACTACACTAGTTTTTTCCAACAGTTCCACCAGGGTACAAGATTGTGGAAATACCCGCTAATGCCATTTATCTGCCCATCACAGTAAAAACTCTCAGCAACATCAACGTTAGAGTTGTTGATCAAGACGGTTATTTAGTGGATTTTAAGGAGAAACCATTACCCTTAGACTGCATATAAAGAAGAATGGGCGCTCGTTATAACAAGAAGCGTCAACATCACAAAGCTGTCAATTGTGAACCAACTGTGAAACGATTAACACCTGAGAACGTGCTCTTCCTACAGTTGTTAGGCTATACAGTTAAAAGTGATGGATGAGGTGTTAGACATAATTTCCCTTGTGTAGTTTGACGAGTCGGTAACACGCAAACAATATTTGAGTCACGAGACGCATACGCCAGCCACATTTAATAACAATGATGAAATTCGTATACCGATTCAGAACCAAGATACATATACACTACCATGCGAAAGCTACTTGCATATTGAAGTAAGATTCATGAAATCAGATGGAGCAGAAACAAATTCACTTATCACTTCTAATGCATTCGCTTTTCTGTTTGAAGAAATTCGATATGAACTTAATGGAACAGAAATTGACCGAAATAGAAACGTTGGAATCACAAGCACATTGAAATCGCTTATTTCTGCAAGTTCCCCACAAATGGGTGTGGATGGGTTCAACGCGCTCCTGGAAATGGTTACTTTGATATATGTATACCGTTGAGTATGCTCTTGGGGTTTCGTGAAGACTTTAAAAAGATACTTGCAAATGTAAAACAAGAACTAATACTGATTCGAGCTAGGGACGATACAAATTCATATGTACAAACCAATCCAAATCCTCAGGAAAGTAAATTCACCATCAGCACTGGCATGGGTGATGCCTCATTTGCAAATAGGTGAAAGAGAAAAACTAGCGTTGTTCAAGATGGTTGACAGTGGAAAACCACTTCGCATTAATTTCAGAAGTTGAGATCTGTTGGAGTACCCGTTGCTTCGAATCAGTAAGACTCAAATTTGGTCTTTGAAAACATCAATGCGACTGGAGAAACCTCGGTTCGTGGATCTGGGATAACAAACAAACAGGAAGCGGAATGCGGAATCCAGTGCAGCAATCTTTGACGACTGCAATCTCACCAATGTCAAAGTGTTCCTAAATGATGTGGCGTATCAATATGAGAACATGAATCTAGACTTTAAGAAAAACCGAACCACAGTGTTGTATGACATGTGTGCAAGATTCCAACAGTGTTACTATGAGAGAGACCATCCTTCGCCGTTACTAAAACGTGAAGACTTTATAGAAACTAACCCTATCGCTGTAATAGACTGTTCACATCAAATGAGTCTGTTAAAACAGGACCTGTAGACATTCATATGGAGTTTGATAGCAGTGAGAATTTGCGTGCCTACACCGCTGCATATTGTCTGATCTTTCACGATCGTGTAGTAGAATATGTACCTCTAAACCGGTATTGTGCGTAAGCTGACATAAAACTAAGTATCACCCAGTCTTACCAACCATTACCATGCCGATCATCTTCCTGGACGCACAGGGCTGCACGAGAAAGATGGTGGGTTTATTTTCAAAGAAGTTGGTATTTGCATAGTGCGCTCAGACATAATTATCGCTACACACTATTTCTGTATCGTCACCATCGTGTGGAGGTAATGAGACAGAAGTTAGATGGCTTACATATAATTACCATGGAATACCTTGGAATTCTGATGGTGTTTCCTTCAGCAGGATGTGCTCTAACTACATGCAGTAACGAACGAGGATGATTCAATCATTTACTTTAAAGGACGGGAGAAGGCTACAACATTGAAGATTTAGGATGTCCACCACTGCGAGAACTCAAGAAAAATAATTTGAGAAAACTTTGTAACTTGCATATATTTTGTAATAATATGTGTGCAATTGAAAATTTATTTTAATCGCCAATTCGCAGGCAAAACAAAGGATTTAAAAAATTATATTCTATCTTATTATTTAATTAGGATAGGTGAAATGACAAAAGAAAAATCTGTTAAAATGATTTTATTCTTCGCTGTTTCCAATTCTGCATACATCATTAAGTACAATCAAATTTTTGTATGCAATTATTTCATTCATTAATTGCACAAAGTCAATTTTAGAACTGTAAGACACATGAATAGGATGAACGTTGTTGATGTGCATGTCCATTAACTTCGACACTGAAGCAGGACATTTGTAGTAGTCACTCGACACTTTGTCAGCCAACTCACTCACAAACACCTTGTAGTATGCTGATGCGTTGAAGCTCCATTTTGCTTGTTGAACAATGATGCGGTCACTGCTGGCTGCACATCGACGAGGTTCCGCCATGTAGACTCGGCGAAGAAAATGCCGCTTGTGGGATCAATACTGTGGTGAAATAATAACATTTTCGCCCCAGAAACCGCCCGGCATGAAACAGTATGCTGTCCTAGTTGAATGCTACTCTAGTCGCTGTCGGTGAACATATTGGACACTGTGTCCGACTTCCTGATGAGTACTTCCCATTCTACGAATGAGAGGGTGATCTTGTTGTAACCCACCCTGTCAAGTACCACAACAGGATCGAAATCATGCTGTGGTGACAATCCCAAAGTCAATCTCTTGGAATCTCCACCGTTGAGCTGGTACACTGCCGCGAAGAACATAACTTGGCTGCGAATCGTAGAAGACTGAGGGATGGAGGGCTGGTATCACTAATTATGACCACACACATCATAATTTTGCTCAACTTTGCACTTTACGTGATCAAACACGAACAGATTTTTATTTGCCTTTATTTCTAGCTTTAAACATTCATGGTCTAGTATTGAACAAGGCTTGTATGACACCTCATTGACATGTACATTATCAAAATACATATCTATCAGATCCTACACAGAACAACGGGGGTATTCACTATTCACTTATAATGTATTCACAAACTCGTTGTAGTACTTACTAGCTTGATAACTCCAAGACTTCATGGTGTTGATGGTTCTGCTCACTGCGGGGATGGTGTCGACCAAGATGCCTCATTTGGATACACCAAGAAACACACCACACGTAGGAACAGCATTGTTGAAAAACCATATAGTTTTCGCTCCAGACACTGCTCGGGATGAGATGGTGTGGTCACCAAGTAATACACTCGTTTGCAGAAGTTCACCGTTGTTGAAGAATCTACCAATTGTATAGATATGTGTTCTCAGCACATCCCACTCTTCATGTCATAAAGTGACGTGCTGTCGCCACATTTAATTTTAGGTGCCAACCTGAAGATCCAATCCAAATGAGCATATAACTTAAAATCCTGGGAATTTTCTGTTAAATGTGATCCTCGAGACTGCAAAGGGCGGAGCCAGAAATTTCCTAGCAGATCGAAGAGCGACGAGCTTCATGCTATGCCAGTCTATTCTGTGGTGGACTCCGAAAGTTGGCTTTTCTCGCTAACTGCTGAGTCCGACTCCTGGTGTCGGAAAGCTGGCACTGCCGGCTTGATGGAGTGGCTTTCGCACGGCGACACAGCCGGTAATGCGATGATGCGCTTTACCACTAGGACATGCCTGTAGCCGCCTTGTGAGACAAGTCTCACATACCGTGGATCATCTCCGAACACCGCAGACATCAGACGCAGAACTACAATGGTAACTCAATACGACCAAGCCATCTGATAGTGCCTTCCGTGAAACTGAACCCTTAATCGACTTTGAGAGGATAGATCCATGTTATAACTTTGTAACAAAAAAAAACCTGAGCTAGTGGCGTAATTTGCCAGCCAGAACTAGATATTTTGTTATTTTCGAATGGCTTATTGTACATTCGTGACGCCCATGATTTTTTAAAAAATGTAGTCAGTCTTATGATACCTATGTCTGAGGTCATCATAAATTGTAATGTACATTGTTTCCAAATATCATTATTTCTTGCATATTAATTCTGAGATGGATTTAAAAGTAAATATACAATTGTTTGCTTGCTCATGATGGATAATTGTACCTCTTAGCGTTGCTTTTATGATTTTGCCAATTTGTGTTAATGTTAACGGTAAATTCGCTCAGACTTGTAATCACCAATGATAAGAAGATAAATGTCATATTGTGACAGTTTTCATTCCAACTAACATCGAGATTCTTGCAAAATTAAATATTTTCACTCCTTCATAAAATTAAAAATCCCCTTTATTAATCATAAAGGGATGAAAGATAAATATAAATTATTTATCCACCAAGTCCCCTACTACAATGTGTAAGAGTGACTTTACTGTACCCAACTTTTTCGAGTACTACCACTGGTTTAAATCCCAGTTTAGGTTAAACAGTGAGTCGCTTGGTGTCACTACTGTTTAACTTGTAGCTTGCTGAAAACAGGAGCACCATACTAGCTAGAGTGAACTGCGCTAGATGACTGAGGGCGAGCTGGCTGGCATGATGGTATTTATGTGCTGGGATTCCTGTAGAAACTTGTCTGGGGCTGTGACGTCACGGAAGCCATGGAATATCTGCGCAGATTGAGGTTTGTGCTGCCACGCCCTTATTGAATGATTCAAAAGCCCGCAAGGCTGTTATTGGTCGCCCGCAACCGAAGCCCCCCCCCCACCTGCCCTGTGACGTCATCGACTAACGGTAAAAATCTTAGCTAATACAGTTTCTATCTACTATTGTTGATAGCGCCGTGCTTTCTCCTGCTTTGAACATTGTCAACCCGCCGATTAAACTCTACTCATTTTTTCTATGTATATGCATGCAAGTACCCAGTTTACAAATTATCTTTACACAGCCAATCAGTTCTTATATGAAAAGTTCAGTTTGTGAGGCAGTACTGAAAAGGCTATAAAATAATTATTCTTTGTTTCGTTGGTAACAATTTCTTTTCGCTATACCGGTATTTCTAGTCTCTACTCTCAGTGAAACGTAAAACGCTTTACTCAGCCAACAGTACCAATAACATTTAGATTGTTCACTTCTTACTTCAATTTACAGTCTGCTACATTACAATTCATATCTGCACTCCACTTCAATAAAACTTTTGTTTTTTAACTTGAATATGCAAAAACGTCGGTATTTTTACTTGGACTTACTAAATTTTGTCTTTACTCCTTTTTTTTACTTATTGCTTCACGCCTCGTCGACGGCTAAGGTTATTAGAGGCAGGATGTTGCCCATTTTATGTTTAAATGTATGTAAAAAGGTTTAATTTCCATTTTAATTTTAAAATGTTTCCTAATGATTGTGAATGATTTTTTACAAGTCTTAATTGTTTTTGTATGAATTTGATTGTCAATGTGATTTTTAGTGCTCCAGAAATGTCTGTCAGCACACTTTATTGTCTTCTGCGTACTTCTCTATTGCCTATTTAAGCTTGCGGCGATTTGTCTCCTCAAAGTGCAGGTAGGGAAGCTTTAGGCAACAGCAGGACCATCTCAATGTTTCAACTGTCAGCGTTTTGGGCATGTGGCACAGAACTGCAAAATACCTCCTGCTTACGTGATTCGTTCGGGAAGCCTGATTCCTACAAATACACCTCACAAAAGGGAAGAGATGCAGCAAAAAGTTTAAACTGCGGGGGGTGACATGTAGGGAGGTACAAATGGTGCCCAACTTTTAAAAGAGCCTGGGACCGGCAAAGGAGACTAACGACAGAGAATGATTTGTAGTATCCTAGCCGAAACCAAGCTCAAAAAGGAACACCGCAAGACAATACACCCGCAGCAGATCAGGACCAAGCAACAGTACGGGAACACGCTTTGGAAAGCTCCAAGATGGAGACTAGAAAGCGCAGTTCAAGGACAAGTCGCACCCTAACAAGAAGTCAAACAGAAAAAGTGAAAACCAGCAAACCACAATCGCAGCGACAAGACGACGGGAAATCACCCGCAGGAACCGGCGATAGTCATGCATTCATATCCACAAATACTATTGGTTGCTCTGTTGCAGCCCCGGCTGAACAAGCAAATCCAATACCACTCGATGGAGCACTCGCAGAGCAACACACAATTACCAAGCAGAGAAGAAAACAAGCTCCAATAAGAGAAGCAAACAAAACGCTACTGAAGATGCGGTGAATGGCAGCTTTGAGAGGCTCACCTGCATGCTAGATTCCATCATGAAGATGATGTGCGCTCTCACCGAACAGCTGGGAATTCTGACCGCTGCATTGACTATATTTCTGGCTGATCCAAAATGCGCACACTGCAGCCATGATGGATAGACGCCGAACTGTCTAACATTCTGCATATGGAATGCTAATAGCATCTATGGCTATCTGCACGAATTGAAGCAGTTCCTCCTTGAGCAGTCAGTCGACGTGTGTCTGGTATCCGAGAAACACTTGAAACAGCAAATATGTGTCTCTGTTGCAAACTACTATAACCAGGACAGAACAATTGCTGGAAGAGGAGTTGCAGTATACATCAAGAGAAGTATTCCACACTACGAAATTACTGTACCACCCTTGCAGCAGGTAGAAGCCATTGGCATTGAGGTTGTGCCTACCAATGGTAAATTAATAGTATTCTCTGCCTGTCGCCCTCCTCCCAGAATGCTGGAGGACATCTTGGCTCTATCATTCATGTGAGGCAAACTACTGATCGGTGGAGACCTAAATGCCAAACATAGTGACTGGAACAGTAAGGTCGCTACCAGTCGGGAACGTTACTGCATAGACTAAATAATGTGCACAATATACTCGTCACTGGCCCAGAGGAGCCCACGCATTATCCCTATACTGGCCGAAGACCGAACGTACTTGATATTGTAGTCACAAAAGGCATTCCAGGCTTCGCGGCTGCCTACTCTATCGACCGGCTGTCGTCAGACCACTGTCCGGTGATGGTAGAAGTCAATATCGGATCTTGGCAAATCCTGGACGAATCCAGGCCCAATTTTTCAAAAACCAATTAAAGACGATATCAGGAACTATTGAAAGCTGAACCAAACGATTCAGCTGATATAGGCATCATCGATAATGCAATCCAAGCCATTGACATAACAGTACGCGACGCCTCTACAGCTACGACTATTGTAAGGGCTCCAAAGGCAGCAATCTCACTGAAACTCCCTCTTAACCTCTCGGCACAAATTCGCCATAAAAACAGAGTCTCGAAAAAATGTTGGTAGACAAGCATCCCAGCTACTAAATGGCTCCTAACCCGTGTACAAAGGGAACTCAAAGCCACTCTGATAGATCGCAGAGGGTGGAATTCCCGAGTTTCTATGGTCGATCCTAATGAAGAATCACTCTAGTATCAGACTAGGAAATTCTCCCAGAAAAGGCAACGAATCTTACCACTCCGAGGTGAGAGTGGTCTTATATAGAGCTCGGAACATAAAGCACTAGTGGGCACTTTCGAAAATCGAAGTGAATCACCGTCAGCTGAACGCAGGGTGCCGCCGACTGCAAGTCTTCCTCAAGGCCGAGTACAAGTTCGAAATAGAGCCAATCACTGCAGAAGAAATTGAAGCTGCATATCCAAGCTCCATTCCCTTAAAGCTCTGGGACTTGACAAGATAATCATTTTGCTTTTAAACTACCATCTGAGGTCGTTGCATATTTGACAGCAACCTTTAGCAAAATTCTGAGATCACAACTACATCCCCATTGCTCAAAGCATGCGGAAGTAACTGCCATCCATAAGAGACGGAAAGAACCACTTTTCCACCAACACTACCGACCCATCATCCTACTTCCGTTAGTCAGTAGGGTGTTTGAGAGGCTCCTCCTCAGTGGCTGTACTCTCACATCGAAGTTAATAAGCATCATCTCCGGACCCACCAGTTGAGACTCAGAGGAGGCCTCTAAACTACATAACAGCTCATGAGGGTCTTCTAGTCAGTAACCAGATCCTTTAACTTTAAATAGTTGCTAGTTGGTGCTGCTGGACATTTCCCGAGCGTTTGACTCAGTATGGCACACGGTACTATTACTCAAGTTCTGTGAGTAAAAGTTCTCGGATCCACATGTGTAACTTCATAAGAGCTATCTTACTGGCCACACATTCAGTGTCCTTGTAGGTAATGTACTGTCAAACAGCAGACGGATACATGCAGGCATCCCCTGGGCTCTGTACTCGGACCGGTCCTATACTCACTATTCACCGCCGACATCCCAAAGAATACCGGTGTAGAGGTTGCGTCCTAGGTCGATGGCACTGTATAATAATCCCACAACAGTAGCAGAGCCGTTGGAACTTGACATCTATATTAATTCTGCAGAAAAATGTAGCGTGGGCCAGGAGGTGAAGAATGAATCCAACCCAAATCGCAAGCTGTAAAGCTCACCGAAGATGTAAACCATTGCTACCGGTAATACCGGTTGCTAAACTTCATCTTAACCGCGAGAATGTCTCCTTCTTGACAGAAGATGTATGAGGACAAGCTAGTGCGAGGCTGCAGCAAATATACCCACTGTTAAATCTAAACAGTCTACTACCACCACCTGCGGTGTAAGGGTTTGGGTGGGACTATAATGGCCTATTCAACAAAAATGTCAACTTCTCCTTCAGGCGGTGCACCCTGTTTCCACGGACGAGGCTCTGGCGACTGAATGATTCCCGGTATAAGGAGTCACCCACTGCTTGCCAACGGCCTCCGAAAGAAGGGCGGAGGAGCGGGGAGTGGTCCAAGTTACCCTCTTGCCCTCAGGGTTGGAAACTCCCCTAAAGGGGGATGAATCAGAACTGATCAACGACATGAGGATGCAGAGGGCAAAGGTAAACCACTGCATTAATGGGGATCCTGAAGACATGTAATCCTCTAAATTACATATTTCATGATGGATTCTTCCTGGGCAAATTATGCAGGAGGTAAAACAGACTCCCAATCGGATCTCCGGGTGGGGACTGCTAAGGGAGGAGTCATCAGAAAGATAGAAACATTCTACGAGTTGGAGCGTGGAATGTTAGAAGTCTGAATAGGGCAGGTAGGTAAGAAAATCTAAAAAGGGAGTTGGAACACCTTAAGTCAGATGTTGGGATTAGCGAGATTAAATGGAAAAATGCCCAGGATTTCTGGTCTGGGGAACACAGGATAATTAGCACACAAGTTGCCAATGGAGTCACTGCTATAGGATTTATAATGAATAAGAGAGTAGGGAAACGGGTGATTTGTTATGAACAGTTTAGTGAAAGGATTATTATATGATGTTAGAAACTAAAGGTAGCCATACACGATTGCTCCATTTGGATGTCATCCCTATGGATGACATCCAAAAGTGTTGAGGTTAGAAACTAAACCCGCCCAGACCACGTTAGTACAAGTGTATATGCCAACGTCACAGGAATATGACGAAGAAATAGAAAAAATACACACGGAAATTGAAGAATTAATCCAATATGTGAAGGGAGAGGAAAATCTAATAATCACGGGATATTGGCATGCGATAGTGGGAGAAGTAAAAGAGGGGAATACAGTAGGAAGGTTTAGTCTAGGAGAAGAAATGATCGAGGAAGCAAGTTGTTAGAATTTTGTGAAAGATATAAGCTAGTAGTGGCAAACACACTCTTTAAGAACCATGCAAGAAGTATATACATTGGAAACATCCTGGCGATACAGGGGGATATCAACTAGATTATATCATGGTCAAACAAAGATTCAGGAATCAGTTCTATCCAGCGTACCCAGGAGAAAGACTCTGACCATAATTTGATAGTAATGGAGTGCAGGCTGAAATTCAAGCGAATAAGGAAGTAGCATAGGCAGAACAGACTGTAAGTGAATAAACTGAAACAATCTAGTATGAGAGAAACGTTTGCAGAAATGGTATACTTAGGTCTAAGAATAACTGTGAAAGGAGGACGAATGGATTGCACCGAAATAATGAAAGCTGGTAAGAAACATTAGTGTTTAAGGAACAAGCTGCAGAAAACCTTGGATCACAGAAGAAATTTTGGAACTGATGGATCAGAGTAGAAGGTACAAAAATCTTAGGATGATGCAGAAAAGAGCAGTACAAGGCAATTTAGAAATCAAATAAACAGGAAATGCAAAAATCAAAAGAAAAATAGCTAGAAGAAAAGTGTGAAGAAGTAGAAAAGGAAATGATCACAGTAAAGTAGATGTTGCCTATAGAAGATCAAACAGAATTTTGGAGAAATGAAGAAAAGAGGTATGAACATTAAAACCGCCGAGGAAACCTCTTTTAAGCTCAGACGATAGAGCTAACCGATTGGAAGAATAGATTGAGAAACTGTATGATGGGGATGACTGAACAATAGTGTATTGAAAAGGAAGGCGATGTCAACATGATGACTTTGGAGATCCTGTTTTGAGGACAGAATTTAATAAAGCTCTGAATGACTTGAAAGCAAATAAGGCAGTTGGAATTGATGAGATCCCTACAGAACTTCTTAAATCTCTAGGAGAGAAGGAATCGAAAGATTATTCAAGCTGATATCAAAAAAGTTATGAAACAGGAGAAATTCCAACTGATTTTAATAAAATATCATCTTCACACTTCCGAAGAAAGCACAAGCAGACAAATGTGAGAATTATCGCACCATTAGTCTAGCATTACATGCTTCAAAATTATTGATCAGAATAATATACATAATAATGGAAATGGTAGTAGAAGACATAGTATGTGAAGATCAGTTTTGGTTTAGGAAAAATGCAGTACAACGGAAGCAATTCTAGCTTTAAAATTAATACTTGAAGGGCGGATCAAGAAAAACAAAGATACTTTTATGGCATTTGTTGATTTAGAAAAAGCTTTTGATAATGTTAGGTGGGACAAGATGTTCAAAATTTTAAAGAAGTCTCGAGATAGAAGAATACTCTATAAACTATATAAGAATCAAGTGGCTGTAATAAAAGTAGAGAATCACGAGAGACAGCATCAGTTAAAAAGGGTGTGAGACAAGGTTGTACTATCCCCGTTAATATTCAACTTGTGTGCGAGTTGCCAGCCCGCCAGGTCTGAGCAAGTACAAAGGGGGATTCTGGTGGTAGGAAGCTGCAACGTTAGTCGGTTTATTGAGCCCCTTAGGGAAATGGTGAATAAGGGATCAAATTCAATATGTGTTGTGGAGTTAGGAATCTATATCGCAAGGGATTGATTGACATAGTTAGAGAAAGTACAGAGGGGAGCCGCTCGATTCGTGACTGCTAGTTACAGTCCTTACGAAAGTGTGACAGAATTGATACATAAATTGAGCTGAGATTGTTTGGTAGACAGACGATGTCGTTTTCGTTTGAATTTATTGGAGAATATGCAAAATTCTTTAATTTACGAGAGCAATGAAATACTTTTCTTTCCAGCCTATTTAGGTCGTAAGGACAGGATGGATAAGATTAGAAAAATACGATTGCCGTACTGATGCTTTTATGTATTCTTTCTTTCCCAGTTCTGTTCGGGATTGGAATGCACAGAATTAGGATTGGTGCTAGAGCTGTATCAAACCGTATGTATACGTTACTGAATAACGGGTTCGTCGCCTGACTCAAAGTACCGAATCATTACACACAAATTCATTTAGTTACTCACATTTGTCGTATAGATGTCAGTTTAATTCTATAAACGAACAAATAAATCCATTGTTAAAATGTCAAACCGCAAACAAGAAAAATATAGATTTTCTTTTCTAAATTTAAGTCATTCAGTCACTGTAAAAAACTGTATCAGCCTGTCAGTTCAGCAAAATGTGAATAGAATAGATAAGGACCAACCTATTTATTCTCATCTATTGTGTGTGTTATAGTTACATTTCAAATTTTATAAAGAATAAAATAATCACAAGGTATGGCTTTATTGTGAAAACTGAAGCAATGCAACATCAGATAAAGCCGCCTACTCAAAGATCTGCCTGCAGCCCCGATTTGATTGTATGTCCACATTTAGTTTAACAAATCTATCACAAAAAGGTGAAGAATTTACAAAAATAAAGGAAGACAGTGGTGAAACCTCCTTTTTAAAAACGAAATACTTTGATGAGGTTATGATATTTGTTAAATACATGTCCCATTATTATACCAGGTGTAATGATTTATAATACGGTTTGATGATGAGTGGCTGTGATAATTAATAACACTCGTTTGCCGAACACAGGAACTGCATTTATTTCACAGCTTATTCTATAACAATACATAGTATGTCGGCACCAGACATTATCGTTGTCGTATTGGACTGTCCACTATATTCTAGATTGCAGGTTAGCACACTGAACAACAGTTTCTTCAGCACCCATGCTTTACGTTTCTATTCAGTGTAGTCTAAAAGTGGGCAGCACGTAACTGAATATTTGTATGAGGGTGAGTCAAATGAAAACCTTAAATTTGTAATAAAAAAAAATCAAAATTTCGTGCCGTTATCCTGTAAGTTGGTAAGCGTGCAGAATGGCCCGTAGGTGGCAGCATAGTGCAAATGCACAAATACCATCACAGTATCAGTATACAGATGGCTGCCCCACTTGAGACTTGCACCAGGAAAGAACAGCGTTCTGTTATTCGGTTTTTGAGTAGTGAAGGTGTGAAACCTATTGAAATTCATCAAAGAATGAAGATTCAGTATGGTGATGCATGTTTGTCACAGCAGCAAGTCTACGAATGGAGTAGGAAGTTCGCAAATGGTGTGACTTCAGTGGAAGATGCTCCTCGTCCAGGTCAGGCACAACAGGTTGTGACTCCACAGAACATTTCAGCAGTTGAAGCCATAGTGATGGAAAACAGCCGAGTGATACTGAAAGACATTGCAGCATGTTTAAACATTAGTCATGGTTCAGCACACCACATTGTGCATGATGTGCTCCAGTTTCACAAAGTGTCTGCAAGATGGGTGCCACGGCAGCTGACTATTGAAATGAGAGAACGACATGTTGATGCTTGTGAAGAACTTCTTCGGCGCTTTGAACGAGAAGGTGATGGCTTCCTTGCAAGAATCGTTATTGGGGACGAAAACTGGGTTCACTTCCACCAACCTGGAAACGAAGAGAACGAGCAAGGAATGGCGCCATTCCTCATAACCAAAATCAAAGAAGTTTCGAACAGAACCATCAGCAGTGAAGGTTATGCTGACTCTGTTTTGGGACGAAAAAGGCGTCATTTTAGAGCATTACATGCCTAGAGGGACCACTGTCACCAGTGCATCATACACAGATCTCCTGAAAAATCATCTTCGGCCTGCAATCAAATCAAAGCGACGTAGATTGCTGTCATCAGGCGTCCTTTTGCAACATGACAATGCAAGGCCTCACCCTGCCCGTACAACAGTTGCAACAATCACAGACCTGCATTTTGAGTGTCTTCCTCATCCACCATACTCACCAGACCTTGCCCCAAGTGATTTCCATATGTTTGGACCACTCAAAGAAGCAATGGGAGGAAAGAAGTTCTGTTCTGATGAAGAGGTACGCCACGCGGTGCATAAGGGGTTGCGCAGACAACCAAAATAATTTTTTTCTAAAGGAATTTATAAATATTGTAAGCGCTGGAGGACTTGCATTGAGCATGGGGGAGATTATGTTGAAAAGTGATACAGCTTTGTACCACTTCTGCACAATAAATAATATTTAAGGTTTTCATTTGACTCACCCTCGTACTTCGTGAACATTCTTGGCACGACCGGCCACTCATGAGCACATGTTCTATCCACGACTCTCACTAATTGTCTCCCCGCGCTCCTCTCTCGGTCAATCGCAACACTCCTTTTCCTCACGTTATTGTTCTAGCCAACCAGTGTCTTTCTCTCTACCTCGCCTTTCAGCGATATTCCCCTTTATTTGGGTGTGCAACGCTATCGTTACACAGGCTTCTATGCAGGGTTTTGAGGAGGCTACTTTAAAGAATAACCGTTATTATTTATTTTCAATAGATATGTCACAGTCACGTGAAAGGTGAGGTCCATTTTTCTTATGTAAACAGGTGTTTGTTTTGAAATTAGATTATTCTTTCGTATATAATATTCATTACAGTAAGGCGGCATCCATTAATTATGTGAGGTGAAATAGGGAGGGGAGGGGTTTAGCGAAATCTCACAAAACCTCACCAAGGGAGAGAGTGGGGTCAAAGGAAATCTCACGTGATGTTTTGAAATTCTTGAAGGATAGTAGAGCTAAAACAAAAAGAAAGTCTAGAAATGACGCTAATGTCGGCTTTAGGGGGAGTATATGGTCTAGAAAGGACTCGGAAACCGACCTTAGGGGGGTATAACTGCCCTTGGAAGCACGAGAGCTAAAAAAAAAACGGGCCTCAATAAACCATGAGGTCGACTGGCCAGGGGTGGGGGGAGGTGTCTTCCATCAAAATCTCACGTCATTTTAGGGGGGGGGGGGTGATTCCGACCAGATCTCATCAAATATCACCAGAGAGATGGGAGAGGGGGTCCGGAAAAACACCTCACGAAATTAATGGATGCCCCCTAAATCAATTGTACATTCAAAGGTTTTCCATGTGCTAATAACTTTAAGTTTCATCCAAACGAATAACTTACCTAAATTTATTTTACTAAATAAACAATTTACTTAAACTTTACCAAGTACGAACGAGGTTATCCCATACGCGACGCGACTCAATACGATGCTTCATGTTAGTGTTCGATTGTATCAAAAGTAACGATTCGAAAGTAACGGGTACTGATTGGTTTAGTAACGAATACATACATGTATAGAACTTCTCGTTACTTTTACAGCTCTAATTGGTGCTTAACACCCTCTGCCACCTGCAATATTTGTGAACTGCAGAGTATAGCTGTAGAATACTACATAAATAGCCACATCAAGTACAGTACGTCGTTAATAAGAATTCAGACTGCTACATGGCTGAATATTTTTTTCTTACCTTAGTTTTTTATATTTACTGAAAACACATAGTTCTTTTGGTTACAAATGGAAAGACGTTGGTTGTTGCGGTAACAACCAACATGCAACAATTTTGGTGCTATTGTTTAGTTATTTCTGGTCGAATTAACTGTGCTGTTGTGTCGACAAGGAATTTGTTAATTATTTCTATGAATAAGGATAAAATTAAATTATGGAAATATGGTCAAAAGCGTACAAAGACGTGGGAAACAGATCCAGATTTAAAAGGTGAAGTTGTTATGTTATTTTTTTATAATTTATTTTCATTACGAATCAGGTGTTTTATATAATTACAGTAGTTTTCTGCAGAGTATCGACGTCATTGTTCTCCAGAGAAATTCATAAGGGGCCATACATTAATCTTGTAGTTTTTTGAGACCTTCTTCTGCTGTTCAAGAACTTTAAAACAAGTGACGTGAGATTTCGGTCGACCCCTCCTCCTCCCCAATGTCACCTCAGGTAATTAATTAATGGACGCCCGCTAAGAGGTATTATTTTATTTTAAATACTTAACTTACAAACAAAATGCTAAAACTGTACATGGGTTTGCTCGAGTGGATTTGTGGCTGGGTACATGGTGGCAGTGGTTTTTTGTGTTTGATTAAGGTTTTTTTTTTTAGTTATTGTGGGTGTTTGGTGTGCTATGACGATTATTTCTTTCATCATTGAAACCATAGATAATATAAAATAAAAAAAATTGATGCAATGTTGCCATGATTTAAAATTACCCTATTTGTGGCGATTTAGGTACTCATACCTATTAGGTTCGGTACTGAAGTTGCATGCCATTATTTACAGTTTATGCTGTTATTTCAGACTGGACAGCATCTGATGTTACAAATGACACACTGGCAACCTGTAAAGATTGCATAGCAGTTGTAAAAGTCCACAAAAAAGATTTGGTTAGTCACGCTAAAAATGAAAAACATAAGAAAGTGACTGCCTTGAAAAAATCGGCGAAATCGTGTAAATCCATATCTGAAATATATATATCAATCTTGTTGGAAAATACTAAAACTGCTTAGTTGTAAATTGCTGCTTATATCGCCGAAGATTGTGTTTTTCTAGCAGTAGATCCATTGATTGGATCCTTCATCTGATGGCATTAAAAATCCTGAACTCCATGGTACCAAGTGTTCAATGTTAATAAAAAAAAATTGCTCGGACCTCAATGCTTGAATCTTTATTTGAAGAGATAGAAAATTTTCCTTGTTCACTTACTATCAACTGAAGTGTTATGCATTATCGTGTGCTTTTTTTCACAGAAGACTAGGCAAACAGTCACAACTTTTTATTTAATAATAAAGTTAATAGAATGTGACCCAAAAAGTCTGCATGAAGCCATTACAAATCAACTTATAGAGGATGGTTAAAAATTAAAAATATGATCGTAATCGGCATTCACAGAGCAAGCGTTACGGTGGATTGGAATAATTCAGTGGCTGCTATATTAACGAGAGAACTGCCTGATTTGGTTGTTGTCAAATGTGTAAACGTTTTTAAAGCATCTCAGAGTTTGGCCTCGCATTAATCATGATTCCAATTTTGAACACGAGTATTGAATGTGCATTTTCTATTGTTAAAAATAATTTGTGTAACAGGTTAACTTATGAAGTGCTAAAATGTGTGATGATGTTCCAATTCACATTGTAAGGAAATGGTAGAGATTGTATAAAATTTAATCCTTCTACTAGAATTTTAAGTTGTTTAAAGTCAAGATGTATTAAAAAAACTCTGTACAACCAGAACAAAATGAAATAGTGTTGAAATATCGAAAAATTTATAAATAAAAAATATTACTAAGAAAAACATCATATTTACCTTTTTAGGGGTTTTACCATGTAATTCTGGTGAGTTTTATGGGTTTTCAACTTAAGCCTTAGGAGTAAATTTTTTTGTTGGCAACCCTGGACACCACTTGCATGCCTGGAAATAATGGCCTCAGTAATATGGCCATTGTAATATTGGTTTTAATTGTGGTCCAAACCGCACAGATCACGATCAATATGGAATTACTTTTATTTGCACAAAGTGTTGATTTCAGTAACAAGACACTCATGAAAGCAAATTAAATTATTTAAATAAATCATTCTTTCTTTTGTAGTGATGAATGCCAATATTTCTGCTCAAAAATTAAAGCATTGCTTTCAGCTATCAGACAACATCTACAATGAGTGGATATAATTATGTTCAAATAAATGAAATACCTTCTTTTCTTTCAGCATTCTGATATCTTTTTGGTGTTGCTTACTGTTATTAAATAAAGCAAATAATATCAATTTAGTAGGACCGGTGTCATGCAGAATGCCATCTACTCATGCTTGGTTGTATAACCCTACTTGGGCAAGCTGTGACTGCTGCAGCTTTCCTAGACTTGACGGACCAATGAAGCCTGGGCAAATGTGTCTTGTGCCACGCTACTAGGATAGTACATCAGAAAAAAACAGGACGAGTTTACAGTAGGGGCACTCTCGAAATTACAGCGTATCAATGACTACTTACAGGATTTTGTGTGTTTTCTATCAATTGAACCGCCATAGATATGATGTGTAGGCCTAATGTGTGTGTGTGTTTGATAAACATGCGTAATGTAATTATAATGAACTGTGAGAGCAGAACACAGTTTAATGGAAATTATACTTAAATAAGTTATTTACAGTTGCTGATCTATACAAATCTGCATTTAGTGCATTATTATTTTTGGGAGGTTTTAAATACACATAAAGTCTTGTAAGGATTTATATTGATGTTGGCTACACTGGAACTGGGTTCAAAACCCGGTGGCTGCAGGAATTTTTAAGAGTTGAGTTTGATCATATGAGCAAGGGCAAGTCATTCAGTGGTTTGGATTCGACATTTAACTGTAGGCCCCAGAGGAAAGGAACACAGTGGCCTCGTATGTCTCCACTGGGAGGATTAAACCAAGCTTAGTTATAACAACTTAATTGCATGACTGATACACTCCGATACATGAATGTGAATAACCAAAAGATCATCCACATGTTCATGACAAATCAGCAGCAATCTATAGAACAAGATTGATAAATAAATAAAAAAAATTAAAAAATTTCTGATATGGTCAAACCAGCTCTGATGAAAAGCAATTTGCTTGAAGTGCTTGTGGCAGGTATACATAAAATCTTTCAAGCTACTCCAGACAACTGAGGGTACTTTTTTGCTCTAAATGTTCACCAAGTAAATAGATTGTCTTCTTCATCATCAGAGGATGAATACTCCATGCAGTTTTAAACTTCATCCTTTGTGTCCATACCACTGGCCTGTATTAAAAGAATTTAAGCTTCCATTTTTTTATTTGAATGACAATATATGTTTTCTAATGATTGATTTGGAGACCATGGCCCAATCTCATATACACAAAACAAATAGTTAAAGAGTACGTAAGATGCCTAAAAATGAAGGATGAGAAATTAATGACAAAGCAAGTACACATTTCCGATATCGGTACACATCATTCAGACATGGTGAAAAATAGCTGTTCTTACTTCTGCAGAGAACATATTTGGATAGTGGAATGATGGCCATAGAAACTTTGCAGCATGGTGCAAACGGCCGATTTTTACTTTCCCTTTAATACCGGGTAGTGCTGTGTCTTTAAGAGTCCAAATTTTCTTAACATAAAGGTATACAATTCTATAAAATGATACAAAACCATGCTGAAAATAAGAAGAATAAGACACGCTCTCCCTACTCTACAGTGCAATTGTTTTAATTGTACTGAGTAACTACCACCGTTGCTTCATCACCACTCACCAGGCATTGTCCTACTCGAACGTATGTTCATACTCGGCCCTGTGTACTATGTTTCCAGCATTCCGCTGACAGAGATCGCACTGGCAGTGATAAGCCGAGCAAGCCTAGACAGCAATTGCATGACCACAGTAGAAAAATTTCTGGCAGTTTTTGTTCACTAATGAATGCCGGACACATGACGTCGCCATTACGGACATGATGTTTCAGAACAAAACTAATCTTTTATTAGTATTTATGATGATTCGCAAGTAAGTAACAAAATTTGCAGTGACCACTTTCAACATTGTACTGAGCCAGTCTCTTATATTTGGCTTTACAGAAAATGGTTTTATTGTAATACATTGTATTCAATCTGTGCAATTTACATTCAGCAGATTTTTGAAATGATTCTGTCTTGACTCACTGATCCCACTTTCACTATATTCAAGATTAGCTTTGTTGTCAGCCAGAGACAGTATATGTGATGTTCCTTGTCATAAACCTATAAACAAGGTGGTAGGAGTAAGAAATGAGTTAAAGCTGTATAGGCTATACATTATTTAATATTTAATTAAATTGCAAAGGAGTGCACACTCCGGTGGCATTTTCCCTACACACCCATCTTCCCCCTTTCCTGCATCCACGTACATTTGGCCTCTACAAATTTTAACTTTAAATTCTTTCAGTTTTTCTGGTAAATTATTCATCATTTCCCCTGATAACTCATTCCAATTCCCGACACCCTTACTTAAAAACGAGAATCTTCCTACAACCTTGTGCCTGGATCTAGTGCCAGCTTGTGATCATGGTCATCTTTTCCCTTCCATGCATTACTTTTCATTTCTTACACCAATACCTTCCCATGCCTCATCATTAATATACGCCTTGTACACTCCCATAACTCTCTTCACCCTTCTCCTGTCTTGCAATTAATCCCATTGCAGCTCTACAAATCAGCCATTTCACATAGTTGATATCTGCTGCTGATTGCATTCTGTGATAATTTCTAGAAACAAACCTAGCAGCCCTTTTTTGTACCCTCTCCAACTGCTGTATTAGAAACTCAAAATGTGGCCCCATACTACACTACCATATTCAAGGAATGGTATGACCAAAATTTTGTAACCCAATTCTTTTACTTCTCTCATACATCCCCTCATCAATCTCTCCAACAAGTGCAGAATTTTTAAACCTTTTCCTACTACCTGTCCAGTGTGATATGCCCAGTTAAGCTTGTTATCAAATGTAATGCCAAGATATTTACATTTCAAGTCTTCAATAAGAAATTCTTTCCCCACCTTATAATCATACTCAACCTTTGGTTTTTATTTGTGTATCTAACAAGCTCACGCTTCTTTACATTTATCTTCATCCCATGTTTACCAACCCAAGTAGATATTCTGTCCAGATCACGCTGCAACTGTTTACAGTCCTCTACCGTTTTGATCCTATTACATAGCATTATGTCATCTGCAAACAATATAATTTCTGATAGTAAAGAATCAACACAATTATTCATTAGAATAGTGAATAGCAATGGTCTCAATGCCCTACCCTGTAGCACTAACATTTTTAGTTCCACTTCTTTTGATATTGCATTTCCTACCCTAACTTTGTTTTCTACCTTTTAAAAATTATTCTACCCAGTTCATCCACTCCAATAGTTTTTACCTTATTTAACACCATTTTATGGCTCACTCTGTCAAAAACCTTTGACTAGTCAATTTGGTCCCCCTTGTCCATTTCATCTGATATGTCTTGCATTTATCCCACCAACTGAGATTCGCATGAATATCCTTGCCAGAGCCATGCTGCCTACTTGAAAACCACTGATATTTCCACATATATTTCTAATGTTCTTGCATATCAATCTCTCCATTAGTTTACCTACCGCTGATGTCACTTATTGTGCAAGATGCTGCAGGTGAAGGGATAAAAAATTGACCAAAGGGTGAATGAGTACATATGCATGATGGGAAAAATCATAATTACCAGAGAAATAGTTGAAGCCGATGAAACCATAAAGTGTGGGTGGAAAATATCAAAAGATACTTTAAGTTATTTTAGATTGTATCCAATTTTGTTATTTGAAAATTGTGTTGATTTTTTATTTTATTTTTTATTTTCGTAAAAACTATTAAAATTTAGGTAGGGGTGGAAACATAATTTCTTTTATTATCACCTTGTCATGTAATTAAGTAAGCCTGAAATAAAGGAAATGGTTCATTTACTGTAATTAAATGAAATTGGTGCATACATATATGATACTTCGATCTGTATATTTTGAAATCTATTTTTAAATAAGTTTGACAAACCTCCAAAGTGTGCTAAAATGATTTCAATTCCTGGTACATTTCATTGTTGAAGGTACCATATTTAAGCTTAATTGATGTACTGAAAATGTTTAATTTCTCCAAAGCAATATAAAAATCTAGTAGATCTGTCAAATTTTGTTTAAGATTATTTCACTTAGTAGCAAGTAGTTAAACCAAGTTTTAACTGTATTTAATGGTAGCCAATAGCATTCTAGAAACAAATGTTGGCACCATTGTAAGAATCTAGAATATTGTCTTCTTCTTCTCTTTGATATCGGCCATCTAAGGACCTCGAAAAGTAATCCCGTGCATTCATTTCGTCTATTCATCATCATCATCCTTAACAGTTTCCAGCCTCTGGCCGGGTCTGCTTTATGCAGAAGTCTCTACATTTGCTTCATTCAACCCACCACCTCTCTGTAACCACTTTGTTCCAGTCCTCTCCTCTCTTCCGTACACCCTCCTCCACTCCTTTCAGCCATCCATCTCTTGGTCCTCCTGTGAGTCGTTTACCATGCATCTTAATTTCATGGATTTTTCTTGGGATTCTCTGAGCCTCCATTCTCTTTACATGTCCATACCATCTCAGTCTGGTCCTCTCTATCCTTTACTGTAGCGGTTCATCTTTTATGGTGTATCTAATCGCTTCATTCCTTATTCTGTCCATTTTAGTAACTCCCATTCGGCCTCTTAAAAACTTCATTTCACTTGCTTGTACTCTGCTGATGTCCCGCTTTTTAACTGTCCAAGTTTCAGCAGCATAAGTCAAGATAGGCACATAGTATGTATGATAGATTACTCTCTTGCTTCTCTGTGGCACCTCTTTATTCCATATCAGGCTTCTAATGGTCCTTAGGAACACCTCTGCTTGTCTTCCTCTTTCACTTATCTCGCCATCATTTCCTCCACATTCCTCTAATACACTTCCCAGGTACTTGAACCTGTTTATCTTCTTTAGTTGTTCCCCTGCCATCACAATTCCCTGGGTTAACCTGTTCTTCTCCTCTGGTTGTTACCATGTACTCACATTTATTTACATTAAATTTCAGGCCATACTCCTCCACACTGTCTGTCCATCACATCCAACTGCCGCTCCACTTCCTCTTTCATCTATTAATACATAAAAAGGTTGTTCTGCTTTTTTGTGGCAGAGCCTTCAGAAAGCTATACAAATTCTGTCATCTAATTTGTATTGATAATCTTCAATAAATGTTCTGACTTTTTCTAAAAGTGTTTATGCAAGATAAGTGAGAAAGTTAAGTACTCCGGTACAGTGTAATACTCACTGGTGACTAATTCAATCTGAAAATTTCAAATCTATAAAATTTCAATGCGATAATATTCCGAATTACATTATAATGCCAAAGTCTAGTGTAAATCTATACGTTAATAACACTGTAACCAGAAGAAAGTCTGCATATTTAAGATATATTTGAAAAAATGAGATTGGGGAACTGTTAATGTCGTATATAAATGAAGCAGCTGTATTTAAAATCTGTGACTGTCTCTCAGAACAAGATTCACACAAAAATGACTGCCAGGATTTTAATGGAGTTTTGAATAATGTAAATTCGTCATCGTGGGGATAGACAGGGTATTTTTTATTTTGATGTAAAGTCAGAAAGCTGTAAAATAAATGTGTCAACAAATTAGTATACACATATTATGAATGCAATTCACACAAATATTACTGGTCACATTTTGATGGGATTTCAAATAATTTATCACCTGTCACCTTGGATGTAAAGCAGACATAAGCTACCTTAGAATTTTGTAAATTCTAACAACAAAGTTTGTTTACAGTAGAACGGTCATAAGTGAAGCACCCGATACCGCAGCCTTAAAGCCATTTACACAGCCAACAGAAGCAGTAAAGTTAACTAAACAGATAATAAATCAACTTTAAATAGTAAAAATAAAGATTTAGACCTACCTAAACAGCTGTAGCAGAGTATAATCCATCACAGAAAATGCAATATTTTGTTACAATGTAATTTCATGATAACACAACACTTTCCTTAACTCTGAGCTTTTTTAAGAATAATAGACAGCCTAAAGATAGTAAATTCTGTTATAAATAAACTTTAATAAAGGGGTTAAAGTCATAAAAAGTTTAAAAAGCCAGTATTATAATTTATAATGTAAATATGCACTACTAAATCCATGAACCCATATGTTAGGAGCAATATCAGAAATCATTTGGTAGAGTGAGACTAACTTAATGTCATCTAGTGCAAACATATTTAAATTTGAGGAAGTTTCATAAAGTTTAAATGTTTTAAATATAATATGATAAAATATACATGTGCACATAAGAAATTAATTATTGCAAGTCAGTCACGAAATTTAGTGAAAGAAATAATATTCAGAAAATAAAACAGTCACTTTTAAAACAAATTTGGTAAATCTTTTTGAGTAACCTATAGTATTGTAAAAATAATAATATAAAACAGGGATATTTTTTGGCCTATGGCCGGCTTTGTTTTTTTCAGACCCGGAAGTATCTGATTTCCGGACATTAATTACAAAGCAGAAAAAGCAGCTACAGGCGAGATTAAAAGCTTTTTAAATAGTTGAAAACATGGAGAATTGTTTAAAATAAATCTTAAAGCCACAATAATAATATGAGCGGGGTTGTTCCGAAAAAAATTGACGTTTGATTAACTAGTCATATTTGTTATTAAACAAAAGATAATTTTATTAGAAGCTCTAAAAACTTTGTTTAAACTCTCTAGCATCAAAAAGTAGAATGTAATGGACAGATTGCATCACATCACAAAATCACTTTTTACGGCGAATCCGTTAAACCTACAGAAAATTTTATAAGGATATAAAATGTTAATTATACGTAAATCTATCTAGTGATAAAGTTTCAAAATGCTAGAAGCTGAGATTGTAGAACTATTTTGTACAGTTGGACTTTGAACCTTGCGGAGCATATTTATACAAGTGGCTGCAAGGCCATCTTTGCCTTTTGATCAGTTGCTTGGCGTCACTCAGTGTAGTAGGTCGGGGAACATCTTACTCTCTATGCTTTGCGGCAGACGTCTTAGATTTTGGTAGCGCAGTGGAACCTTCATAACCGATATGTGACTTCAGAATTTCGATACGGGATTTGGTCTGGTTTGGTTGCATTTAATTTTTAGCAATCATTTAATTTGCTGAAGAATTTTCCAATCACAATCGGTTGAATTGGATTTGTAATTATTTTGCAAAACATAGTGGATTTTTACTTTGAAACAATAGCATTTAATTCTTTTATGATGTTAACCTAATCTTTACTTGCTTGAGGTTTAAATCAAGACAAGTGGCGGCCGTTTTAAGTTCATACAATCGATAATCAAGTGGCTACATAACACACTGTTAGAGTTAAGGTGATAAGCTGATATTGTAATCCCAGTATGCAGTTAGTCCCTTACACATAGTATGTTTCATTTTGATGTTAAGTCGAAAATCTGAGAAATTTTAGATAAAAGTGTTCACAAGTTACGTTACATAAATTGTAGAATGTGATTCACACAAAAATTCATAGTGAGGTTGCTTATCATGATTTCAGAGTATGAATGACATTATATTTCTTCAGAGGAGCTAAGTTACATTGTTTTTCTTTCTCAGTGCTATTGTGTCAGCTGTATATGATTGGTTTATCAGTTCATGTAAATGAAGTTGTGGGAAACAGTTGTTTAATATATCTGTTTCTTCTAAGATATGTAAATGAGGAATCTCATTAGGTTTTTTCATAACCATGATGTACCAATTTGAAGGGAAGAGCAAAAATTATTGAATACATTTCTTTTACCAGTTTTTGCTCACGTTTTGACATCTCATATATTTTTTAGGCATTTTATAATGACTAAGTATCATACAAGTTAGAATTATCATCACACATTACTGACAAACTGGGATCACAGGACTTGCCATGTGTGTACCCTCCCACCTTATATATCAACCCACCTGCAACCACTGTCCAGCCTCGGTCTGACAACAAATCCACTGGCCATCAGAATGAATGGACACAGACAATCAGTATTCACCCAGAACCCTAACCACCCTGTATCCTATCATGCCACCACTCTTGGCACCAACAATTTTAACACGTTTTGAGGTTCATGCCATCAGAGTTCTATGAGACAAAAGCAGCATTTCGGAACTCAGAAGGTGGGAACTAGCTTATCAATACCAACTGGGTACCAGATAACCACCAGGACTAAATTTTAGATAGCAACAATCCACACGCATCCCCCTCACCCACAGAACTATTGCTCACCAATCTTTGCCGATCACGCCATTCACCAGAAGGCCGTTGTCATGTACATGTCTGGCTCTGCCTGGTGTTTCACTTGTGCAAGAATAAAGCTATATGCCAAAATATTGTGCATATTTTGGGTTTGTTCTTTTTTTGTGTTCGTTGTTCCCAGCCACCTTCATCTATGGAAAATCCTTCGAAAAGTATTAAAAATATACGTAGAAAAGAATCAAATTTTGCATTAACATCCTGTGAAATGTACACTTCAGAGCAGTGTTCATTATTTAGTTCAATATGAATTTTTTTATATTGTTTTATTAATATTTCTTCTGTATAACCAGTTTTTAGTTTTCTGCTTTAGAATGTTCCTGGACTTGTTATAGAATAGCTGGGCATCATGATCGGAGATACCATTTATTACTGGAAGTATGTTGTAATTACTGTAATGAGAAGTATCCAGAAAACAATCATCATTTGCAGTCTTGCTATTACTTTGTATTCTTATAGGGAAATTTGCAAGTGCCGTTAAGTTAGAAAACAAGAACATTGTTTCCATATCTATTCTTTCATTGCTGTGATTGAGAAAGTTATCATTGAAATCTCCACATAAAACTATTTGAGAAAAAAAATATCAATGACTAATTGTGATAAAAAGAGAGTGAAATTTCCTGAGGGGATCCTGTAGATTGCTATAACTATCAGTTGTTCTTTACCATATCCCAGTTTTCTAACACAGTGTTAAAAGTGTTGTTCTACACAATACTTACATAAAATTACTCTGCTAGATTGAATATTATTTCTAACAAAGATGGCAGCTCCCCCTCTTCTCCATTTTACATCTATAGTAATGAGAGTTTAATTTATACATTTGGATGGACAGTTTAGATATTCCTGTGTTAGACAATTGATGTTCATATATGCACAAAAACATCTACATCAAAATTTCTGAAATTTTCAATCTCTTTTAGGCATAAGGAAATTTAATATATTTTACTAAATATGTGATGGAGAATAGTGGTTTGTAGATTTTGATTCAATGACTTGGAATTGTTTACTTTTTCAGTATATGCTGGTATGTCGGTTAGAATTTCTAATTTAGATAAATTTTGATTGGCAGAGAGTTAATTTCATTCAGACTTCTTGGTAAATTTATTTTATTTACCCTAAAAAATGGCTGCGACTTAACACCACTTATAACGGGAATACCTCTTTCCCTCATGTGGTATCTTCTGATCTCATCAGCAATAAGAAGCGAAAGCTTCATTTAGCCTCTAAAATTCAGATGGAGTCCATAGTGAGTATAACTTTGCTATTTACATTGGCTTTTCCCAATGGTAAGGACCATAACTAGCAATTATCAATAAATCGTACTGCAGAAATGTAACGATGGAGCTAAATAAAAAAATCCTGTGATCAGCAAGGCTTATAACCTACTAGATACAAAAAAGGAAAACATACTTTGGAAGAGGGAGGGAAGCATCAAGCATAAACATCTAGAAATACTTGGAAGGACACACTGAGAAGGTTTTAGGCTTCTGAATCTATTAGAGACTGTAATAGGGAGTTGGACTAAGGAAGTAGAGATACTGCGATACTGAATCTTGGTCAGGTCTTTATGTGACTATGGTGGAACATTATGAGACCAGCAGTATGGATATCAAATGTAGAGAAACAGGACATGGAATGGGGAACAAGGACGGTCAGGTAGTTCTCATTGCGAAAATTACCACAGAATACAATCAGTAAATTATTTAATTAATGAACTTGATTGTTACACAATTTCAGATATAAGGGTGGGGAAAGTTTTCACATGAAGGTAAAAAATGCAATGAAAAATTTACTTTAATTTACTAAATTTGAAGAGAAATTTGTATGACACATAAGGAAATTGCCACCAGATACAATCTCTTTTTGGGTTACAAATTTTGAGCTAGAATTATTGATTAAAATGCAAAAGTTTTATTGCTAACTTCTGATTTGGTTTAGTGTAAACAAAATCTAATTATAATGTAGGTATCAATACTGAAAATTCTCAACTAGTAATAAATAAATCAGGAAGCGAGAGAGGTAGAGAGAGGAATAAATTTCTGGCAAAGGAAAAAATTCTAAGAATACTTAAAATTGATGTATCTGAAGATTTGATTGATTACTGCTCCTGAAAGAAAGAAAATAGGTGGGCTGTTACAAAAATGCCCAACAAGCAAGGCAACCCAGCAGTGTCTGGTCATAAGTATGTAATTTATCATATTATATTAAGCACTTCCACATGTGACTTTGTGCATATAAAAACAGTCAAAAACTCAACAACAATATCAACATTCTACATGACATTTGAAAAAATTAACATGTCTAAATATAATTCCAAAACTAATCAATTTGAGTCACAGACCATCTTCCCTTCATCTGCATTAAGAATTCTTAAGACATAGCTGAAATCTTCAAGTTTATTTTCTGTAACTGTATCTTGGCGAAAAAGATAAAACTTATTTAATTCTTCTTGTAATTTTGAAACAATTCCTGTGGCTTTAATGGTGATTTTTGCTTTTTGATTATTTGCTATCAAAGCCCAAACCATTTGTACAGTTAGATGTTTCTCTTCCAATGATCCTTTAGACAGCGTGCTGGACAGAAGTTTCATATAGGAGCCTGAAAAATTAAATTGCTTATAAGGCAGAGGCATGATGATCAACTTTAGAAATTAATCTTTATGATGCATTCTGGATACTGTTTCACAAAATAAAAAGACATTGGGAGGATAAGCTATTTCCCCAAAGAATAATTCCAAATGAAATATAGAAATTGGAGTAACCTTTTTATGGCTTTATGCTTTGCTGGCATTGAGATCATTAGAGGTGGAACAGAATTGGCAACATGTACAGAAAGGAATTTGGCCATGGCCTTTTTAAGGGAAAATCCCAGCATTTACCTAAAGTCATCTTGGAAAACAGAAATCAGGATAAACTAATGGTGATTTGTACCCATGTGCTCTTGAACACTTGGTCCAAGCACTACCGCTTAACCGCTGGGCTCGTTTGGAGGTAATCAAAGTGAACAGAGAGAAGAACTTCAGTTCTTTCTGTACCCTTACCCCTCCTAATTATGAAGACTCCTTAAGAGACTTTAGGTAATATAAATTCAATGTGCATCTGTGATTTTAAATCTGAATGAACAAATAATCTCAAGAATTTTACAGAACTACATATGACTCAAAAAATTAGGTAACAATTTTACACATTAGACCTATCAGTTATCTTTGATTAAGAGATATCATAAACATAATTTACAGATTAAATTTCTTGTAGACATAGACCTGTAAATATGTAACAAATGGAATTGCCATAGTCAATACTAGGTAATAGAGTCATTTATAAGTAAAATAATGGCCAAGAATACAACACACACAGACACAAAAATTGAGTTATAGGGATGTAATGTGTCTATCCCAATAAGCTTATTTATGAAAGTATGAAACTTCTGCAATTAAATTATCAACAATATGCACTGCTCCCGAATACAGTTTTGATGGTATTAATTTTCTTATTGTCTGTATATTTTTTACCTATACATTCAAGATAAAGACCTTGAACTACGAGTGTGGCGCAAACTAATGCACTACATTTTTTTCTTCAACAATTATTTATTGAAAACAAAGAAAGTTAATACAAGAAAGAATTATGTTTCTTCTACCTCCATATTTTTCCATGTAATCTCCTTCCCGTACTATGGCACAAGAGCATGTATGCCCTGGCAGTACCACTCCTTGTTCTGTTCAAGAAGCCATTTCTTCACTGTGTGAATCACCTCCTCATCATCCTCAAAATGTCTCCCACAAATGGCATTCTTCAGTGCCCAAACAAGTGAAAGTCTGAGGGAGCTAGGTCAGAGCTATAGAGTGGATGGGGTAACACTGTCCAACCCTGTTTGGTGATGTCTTCCAGTGTCCTCAAACTTGTGTGAGGGTGTGTTATGTTGAAGCAAACAATCAACTGGGTTGTTATGGTGTCCAAGTCGCTGGAAGCACTTCTTCAATTTCGTTAATGTGTTCACACATGCCTCAGAATTAATGGTGGTGCCTCTCAGCATCACATCAATGACTATGACACCATCACATTCTAAGAACACAGTGATCGTGACCTTACCAGTGGAAGCAGTTGCTTTGAATTTTTTCTTCTGTGGAGAGTGAGGATGGCACCATTCCATCAATTGCCATTTTGTTTCGGGTTCAAAATGGTGAGCCTGTGTTTCATCACCTGCCACAATCTGGGACAAGAAGGCTTCCCCCTCAGCTTCAAAATGTTACAGCAACTCAGAAGAAATGTTTTTTCTGAGAGTTTTGTGTTCCACCATAAGACGGTGCGGAATGCATCATGAACACTTTTTTGCGTAATCAAAAGCATTGACAATTACACCCACACTTCCTTTGCTGATTGAGAGCTCCTGCGCCAACTACCGAGTCATTATGTGTCGGTCCTCGCGAATGAGCACATCAGTACACTGCATCTTGTTAGGTGTTACAGCCGTGGGTAGCTCTGCAGTACCGCTTTCAGATCGCCTCACCCTCTGTGCCCAGTGACTAACCATACTTCTGTTGACTGCTGATGCTCCATAAACGTTTGCGAATGTTTCAAACCATTACTTGCTCCATAGTGAAAAATTCAATGATGACATGCTTCTTATAACATAAATAACTTTTAGACGCCATATTGTACCACTGCTGTAAGTATGCTACCTGTCGGAAGAAACAAACTTTGTGCGCACACTCTGAAAACTTCAAAGAATTCATATCTGAAGTTTCACATTCATACCACTGTTGGGTGCTGAGAAACAAAAACAAAAAACAAAAAAATTTGGTGGATAAGTTTCTGGGCCACCCTTGTATGTTCACTCCTTTTCCTACATTGCTAAGTCTAAGAACTCTAAATTTATAAAATGTTCCAGAATTTACACATTTCATTGTTTGCTCTTCTTCACTGTAACACAAGACCAAATGAGAAAATCACACTAAAGAGAAGCAACTCTTACACTCTGTCCTGAAGGGAATTAGTAATTTTTAATTATTCCCAACATCATTTCTAACTACAAGAAATAAAATAAAAGTCTTGTGTTACAAGGTGTTCATATTTCTTACCATACCCTGCTGTCAGTCTTTCAAATTTACCTTTGGGTTTCATGAAGCTGGAGACACTACTATAGGTGTTGAAACATATTCTTTTAGTTCAATTTTTACCTTGACTATCAAAAAATATCTGTATTTTTCTCAGTGTAATTTTATGGTGTCATAATAGATTCTCAGTTTTCACAAGTGGGAAATTAACCCATCACATACCAAATATGATGGTTGCAATGAGAGAAAACATGTAAGGCAGACACAAAAATACAATATTTCAGTATTAACCTTTTTCATGTAACAGAGAATGAGCTATTTGGTTCCGGACGTGTGCATATACAGAATGTCACCCCATAACAGTCATGACCCCGATACAAACTTTTCTCAATGGTTTTTCTTCTTTTTCATTTTTCCTATATTTCAGGCAGATATAAAGTTATTTCAGATCATTCTAATCATTGGGGTTGCTATTGCTCTTATTTGTTTTTGCTCAAATCCTCACATTTATAATTTGCATTGTCGCCCTATCGATGTAGCTCTTTCATCTGTGTCACTTACCAAATACAGACATACTAATACCATCCCTTCCTTGCCAAAATTATTTTATTTTTCCACCCTCATTTTTAACCATGCAGCAATTGATGATCAATTTAATTCAAATATCGCCAACAGTTTTATTACTTTTCTTACTCTTACCATTCACATTGAAAGGTTGTTTATTTTTTTAAATTCTTTCCGCCCTCTTAAAATGTTTGGGAATTTCTTATCCACACACTTTCTTGAAGCCTTTATCCTACACTAGTAATCTTAAATCCACCAAAACCAGTGCCATAAAAAAGTACCAAATACCTCTCCAAATACAGACATCATGCTTTTCACTGGGGAAATTACAATCACATAGCATTTTCTTAAAAACATGTCTTTCATATAATATATCCCCAAATGAACTTGGCATAAATCATCCTGCAGCAACACACTGATCCGAAAAAGAAAAAAAAAAGAAAAACACCAGGCACCTCATACTCCTCCAAAAAATGCTTCTGCTCTTATCACCACCATTTGACATAAACTCAGATCCTACAGCAATTAGCGATTTCCAGTGTTAGTTGTTGAAATCATCTGCATAAGCTGTCACGAATGTAAACTCCAATGTGCCCTTATTTCATCAAAACTTTCCTTTGCCTAAGTCCTTGGTATACCTCCCAAACTCCCACTTTAAAATCCACTCTTCTAGTGCGAAGCCATCTTCAAAACCAACAGTTGTGACTCAACCCTTTTCTCCTTTATCAGAAGTACAACTTTCTGTACTCTCAAAGGTCTCAAATTTATCCATTCCCCAAAATTTGACCATGCCACCCTAATCTGAGACAACCTGACATTCTGTCGCTATCTCTGTTCGCAGTACCATTTTGAATCTCGAGGAGAGAGCTAAATCATCAGAACAATTTGGAGACTAGTCTCCAGAAATTCCAACCATAATCCATTCTTGACCTTACACATCTTTCAAAGAACCACCCTCTTAAAATGTTTGGGAATTTCTTATCCACACACTTTCTTGAAGCCTTTATCCTACACTAGTAATCTTAAATCCACCAAAACCAGTGCCATAAAAAAACTGTCAAAACCCAAAACTCTATCATCCTTCAATCTCACAAGGGCACAACCACAGTAGTTATGAATTGTAGAGCATACGTAGCTTCAACCCTTTGTCAGTTATCAGATAAGATATCTGCTGCCATCGCCTGTGATCCCATACATTCTGTTAGCAAGAATATCGAAGATTTCATGGTGTATAAAGATATCCTTTGGTCTCATCCACAGTCAATCTAACTTCTTACTCCCAAAAATCTGCTCACCTTGTTTAGTAATAGATTATCAAAATTAGTTAAAGGAGCTGTGATCTCATAAGAATTCAATAGTAAAACATGCTTAAAGTCATTTTCTTGTTGTTCCCAGGTAAATAGTAGGATTAAATAGTAAAATGGTAAACACCGACTATATAAGTAGGATGGCTTATTTTCTAACAGATTTCATTCCCTCCATGTACAGAGATGCAGTAGAAGATCATGATTCAAATGAGGTGCAACACGTTAGGTTTATAAAATAGTATTAAAGAGATATCTGAGATTTAAGATGAATCAAGTACCAGGCAGAAAAAACTGCCAAAATAGTTTTTTCATTCTACAACTCCAAATTTTTAAGTGACAGTGAAGCTTCATAGTTCGAAAGATCCAGAAAAATTTGAACTACATCATATAAAAATTTAGAATTGGTAAGTAAAACAGAAGAACCTTTTTTGAAAGGAAATGATGGTTTTAAAATGACTGACATGTTTTAGGTGGCCACATATGAGTGACCCATCTGGCTACAGGCCATTTAGACTCGGTCCATACTAGGAGGTCACAAATGACAGAGCCACACTGAGCCAGGCCAGTTTGTGCCTTCACTAGTCTGGCCCTGGCAGTGTAGGGGCTAATACACTGGTCTGGAATTTGAAGGGTCACTGGTTCGAGTCTGTCCTCGGGTCTGGCTGGTTTAATTTTAGTGTTGTGTTGTTCTCAAAATTGTGTCCCAAACTTACATGAAAGAAGACTGATACAATTCTTAGTACCATATGAATTGGAGTTGGCTAAACGGTTGCACAGAACAAAGGCCTTTAAAAAATAAAAATAAAATAAAAAAAAACTTTTGCTAGATGTATACTGCTTACGGAAAGTTTTAAAAGAAAACAGCAGTCATTTAAAACATTTTTTTTCACACTTGAATATATTTAACAGGGGAAAAATGAAATGTTTCTTACATGAATTCTTAAAAACAATTGCCTTATACGATGAAATTTAGTAAGAACGTATAAAATGAATAATACCGGGATATTCAGAAATATATGGAATGGTTAAAATACAGTGGTGTAAGTGACTTTTCCTTGATTTCTAGAAATTAACATAATGAAAAAGGTACTGTAATAAATTCTGGAACATAAATGTTGTAATATTGTGATTTTAGTGATGTCACCTGGAATCAAATTTAACACCGAGCTTAGAACTGAATAAAGTTGGTTACATTTTACTGCTGACAAAAATAACTTAAGCTAATGTTTATTAGAAAAGCGTGTAAATACATTAGTGTGTATGACTTATACCGGTCTATTTAAAAACCAAAGCTGATATAAAGTGAGATTGTGTAATGTATCTTGCATTGTTTCGTTAGAATCAATTATGTCTTTAGAAATCCTATGCGGAAGAGCGCAATAAATCAGCATGCAACCTATGTTTACACAGTGAGCACACAGGATGCATTTACAAACACAATGAATTTAAGTCTGACTTATACCACTTTGCTGATAAACAAAGCAGGTGTTTCATTCATCACTAGAATTTCCAGTTCCTCCTGTTGGAAACTGAATGAAAATCTGACTTGCTTCACATTTTTTACTAACAGATTGAGAGATTGATTTATCTACATATGTTTTCAGTGTCTTTTTTCTTGAAAATGTGACTGACCTGCACCACTGTGACTTTAACCCTTCCAAATTGAACCTCTGTGAGATAAAAACTTCATAATCTATTTTTGAAGCCCCGGCCAAAGCTGATATTTTTTATCTTTCAGAATTGTTATTGGCATTACACTTACTGTTAATACCGATTTAAAAAAAATAATAATAATAAAAAAATAAAAAAAAATACTCTGAGCACACAAAGGAAAGGACTAGGTTGAAAACGACAAACACATGTAATTCTATGAATTCATTAGTCATTCTAAACTAACTATAGGGTTTAATCTATAGATTAATAAAACTACTACTGGGAAAGTCTGTACATATGAGATATTCTTCAAAAAACTGAGTTCAGGTACTATTAACGCTCTATAGGAACGAAATGAGATGTATTTTTTTTAAAAAAAATTGTGTCTAAAAATTATGAACAGGATTAAAGCAAACATTTTTGGCCAGATTTTGACTCGGTTTTGCTTAATGTACAGCCCGTGGTCTCGCGAGTAAAATGAGGCAAGTTTCATTTTGATGTGAAGTCGCAAAGCTGAGAAATGTAAGACAAAGGTGTCTACAAATTAGTACCCAACTTTTTGTTGCATGGGTTACCACACTCCAGTCGTGGTGGGTATAGCCTACCCTACACTCAGCTGGGTGGCTCGGCGTGGTGGAGTTTGGACACGAAGGAAATCCAGGAGGGTCTGCTGAGCCACTCCAGTCCGTCCGAGCTCCCCCACACACGACGAGTTTTGGATCGGCGCTGGGCTATTTGGCCTGTTATCTCGTCCGTGTGTGGGGGCCTCTAAACAGTGCAGAGTTCAATTAGTTACAGACTTGAGAGTATGTTCAAAACAAATTAAGCTTTTTACTATACACACTGAGCGATTTAGGTAATATTTTGGGTGAAAAGGGGAAAAGAAGATTTGAAATTTAAATGAGAGAAAATGGCGGGATGACATCATGGAACTTTATTATAGATTCTGAAGACTTGAAAGAAAACTACATTAAGGATGGTAGATAGCAGATAAAAAACATCAGTAACGCTTAGAATATTAAATTGACATGCAGTTTCAGCTCAGTAGCACCTGTACTTTTGGAAATAAATAATGTCTAAGGTTTTTAAATTAGACGCAATAGCAGTTTTCACTAAGAACTACAATTGCAATCAAGCTGTATTGTATATCAAAAGTTAGGGGAGGCTTTGTAGAAGACTTTATGGGCAGAATTAACACTTAAGCGCAAAGGCTTTTCAATTCAGGGAGAATTTTAGGTTGAGAAACTTTAGGATTTTTTTTTTTAATATATATATATATATATATATATTTTTTATAAGGACTTGATTTGACATTCAGACTGAGAGGTATCAAACAAAAAACTTCCATGAAAATCAGAGACAAAATAAGGATTAGGCTTGTACAGCAACTGGGGAAATTTCATCAGATAACAGGTTTTCTTTTAAAGAGATGGGAGTGGCCATATTGTAGTCAGTGTTTCAGAAGCCTTAGTCATGGTAGGTTGTGTACATCAGGAGCAGTTTTTGGCGCAATTTGTTAAGCAGGAAAGTTGGGTTGAGAAGTAATGTGATGTAGAGTGGTCCAGCATTGTTATTTTAGCTTCATCATCTAGTGGAATTGAGGCTTTGCTCTTGATGAAATGGAGGTAATTGGGAGTTTCTTGCTGCTCGTTTCATGGTTTAAATCTGCAATGACAAATTTGGAGAAGAATTCGATGCTTTAAAATTTGGTACCATATGATGTACAGTGTTTTTGAAGAATATACAGTAAGAGTCTAGAGCGAAAAGTTATTTAAGAATTTACCTTCATCTCCTGGGATATTACAGGGGACTGGCGACCAAAAGATAGTAAACCAGTAGGCTACAGTAATGTTCGTAGCTTAATTGCAAGCTGTAAGCACTATCCCCCAACTTAAGGTTCGTTTTACAATATTTTCCCTATACCAGCTCTCCAAAATCTATATACTGGGGAATCCTGGACATACCATACTCATCTCCTACAGAATGCATCTCCATCTTGGTTGGTCCATTTTCACTACCCACAGTTAGTGAGTTACTCTCCCATATAAAGGATACACAATACATCTTCCTCTATAATGCTACAGTTCCCGCAATACTTGTTCCTCAATCTTGAAACAGATCTCATCCCACTACCTACCGACTCCATCCTGTTGACCTTCAATGTTATATCTTTGTACATGAATGTTCCTCATTGTCATAGGCACAGTGCAATGGAACATTTCTTCGATCAGTGTCCTGCCAATAGCTTGCAGAGCTAATCTTTCACACAGTGACCCACAAAATAAATATGTTTCCTTCAGTGGCAAAAATGTATAATAAAATCTGTGGCTCACAGGTTCTCATTTGGCTCCTTTTTATACATTTTTTTCCTTCAGTCTGAAATAGGTATTTTTACATAAAGTCCATCAAAAAGTCTTCTCGTGGCTCAGATTCATAGATAATATGTCTAAGTTCTGGACCTTCTTATCCCAATTTCAGTTATACCTTGAAATTCACCCGATCATATTCCCACATCCAAGTCACATTTCTGGATGTGGATGTGTGTTTCTTGAAAGGCTATCTCAGCTCCTTAGTTCATATCATACTTACCAACCTGCAAAGGTTTTTTTTTGACAGTTGCTGTCCTTATCACACTGAACACAGCCTTTAGTGAACATCTCACTGTAATGAGCATTGCTGCTGGTTAAACATTTTCTCAATAGTGTTAGAATACTGGTCCTTGCAAATATCAGAAAACTGAAGGAACAGGTTTACATTCCACACTGTCACTTACCCTCAGTTTATAGTCATGACTCCATGGTTTGCAACATTACCACACCCTCACTTACCTATCTGAAAGAATCATTTCATGTCCGAGTCACTATTGGATGTTCTTTAGCCACACAAATCATAAATTAGGCAGCCGATTTTTCTCATATCACAATTACTAAAGAACTTGTATTGATGAAGTGTGCATTTGGAGTGGTGCACAGTTCTGCAGTTAGATTTAACTGTGGATGTGCATGTAATTAATCTGATACCTATGTGCAAAAGCAAAGTTCGATGAAACGGTCACCAAACTGTTGAAATAACTCCACTGCAACAGCTTCAGTCAGGTACTATATAAAAAATTAAAAGTCATAGTTGATAGTATACATTCGCTCAAATGTTTGAATTTAAACTGGTATGAGATCACACACCATGAATGACCTAATTTAGCATTGGAACTTTTAAATCATTTATGTAAATTGTACAACCATGACTTCGCACCCACTCCAATAGAACTTTGCAAAATTAACGTTTCAGCTCATATTCCCAAAAACTGGGATAATTGCACCTATACAATTTCTAAGATTCATTCAGTCAAGATATTCTGAGTCTGAAAACTGCATATCGACCGGAAAAATTCTATGTTTAAAAGGTTACATATATAAGAAATATTACAAGTCTGACTGTGACTGTCTAATTCACGACAACAAGTTACATACAAGGTGCTTTCCTTAAACTGGTGTGATGAGGCAGAATTCAGGAGTTTTTATAGTGTCAGGACATGGTGACGCAATTCTTTATTTTCTGTTTTTACTCCAATCGCTTTGAAGCACAGTAACTTTAAGATTGTTTTACTTTAAATACTTTATGACAAAGTTGGTCTCAAACTGATTTTTTTAGCCACCATTCAGTTTTGAAAATTTATTTTAGTTATTTTACTGTATCTATTAAAGTATTTAGTTCCTCGCAAATATTTTTACCTCCAAAAATCCCTTTTAATCCCCTCTTTCAATTGACATTTGTCTCAACTCTGTAACTATTTTTATTTGGGTGAAATCTTTCATTTACTGCTATTACTTTCAAATTTTAATCCCATTTAAATCTGCTTCATGCTCTCTTAAACTTAAAAAAATTAATATCTTCCTTACTGTATTATTAATTTTAATGAAACTTGTTCTGTTTCTTCAGAATTCTCTACTATATCCTTTGACACCCATCTTACTTTTTGCAAATTCCTCCTTTATGTTCTTATCTTTGGGGTGTGGTAGGTGGTGACATTCATTATCCACGACGTTTCTATGATGCCATCTACAACTTCAGGTATCAAAATTTCTTTTTCCACCCTTTACTTCTAATTTAAACTGATAATATATTATTGTATTACTTAATTTTACTCATGTTTTCAGTTTGCTAAATGTTTTATTTACAAAATTGATTTTATTTCTCCATCTAAAAAACACTTCTAGTTTATTTATGAACTCCAATTATCATCATGTTATGCATTAATGTTCAATGTGGGGGGGGGGGGGGTAATAACACTTTTACCCAACTGTGAACTATTAAGTTCTTGACCTGTGTAGGCTTTCTGGTACCTTTAATATTAAATAGGTTGGCAGCCACTTATTC